>JANAVB010011798.1:1990189-2205189 GCA_029216955.1 Iris pallida | reverse complement strand
ATGCTAGGAACGGGGGCTGATTGATAACCATACCATGCTCGGTGGTCTTTATGGCACGGCGCAAGCTAATAGCCCTCAGCTTCGCCTTGTACTTACCCAGTATCCATTGGGTCAGCTCGTGCCATTTAGCCTCAGGATGGATACACCTTTGACCCGGAAGGTCCCTTTTGGATATGTGTATTTCGTCGCTAGAAGCCAGTTGACGAAAAGAGAAGCCCCAAACGATGTACAACCGAGGTTAAATCACTAAGAAGATGGCCGGACAGCAAGTACCAGCAAAGTGTACGATGGACCATCATGGACACACTTAAAAGTGTCTTTCCTCTTAGAGTATGTGTCCACCTTAAAGAGACCCACCATTAACCCCCTTGAGTCGGGGTTAGATTCCACTCCATGTGTCGCCTCTCGACAAAGCGAAAGAAAACCAAGAGCGGAAGGTGCCGATCAATCGTCGGAACATACAAACCAAGGTCGTCATTCCCAAAATACTAATCCCCTTTGAGCTCAAGAAGGTTGGCCTCCTTCATGATTAGTTTGTCACTAAAGAGGAACTGAGGCTTTAGCATTTCAACCCCGGCATCCATGACAGTTGATAATTTGCCTCGATCCATCATACGATGAAAGTAGGCATGTTATTGTGTACGTATCCTGTCCAGTTGCCCCTCCAGTTGGCCTCGAGTGATCAACCTTTTGGCAGGGTTAACAACCGCCTCGTCGAAATTTATACCTAGTGTGTAGACTGATGACTCAAAGAGGACCTCGTCAAAAAGAAGATGAGTCACAGAAACTGCGCATAAAAACAAACGAAAGTCAGAAGAATATAGTAAGTATTTTTTTGTAAAAAAGCATTTGCGCAGGTACTTTTCAACGGCACTGCGTATCAACTAGCAAGCATCTATGCAGGCACTTTTTAGTGGCACTGTGCATCCGCTAGCGAGCATCTGGGCATGCACTTTTCAGTGGCACTGTGCATCAACTAACGAGCATCCGTGCAGGCACTTTTTAGTGATGTCGAATGTCAGCTAAAGCCTTAGCATATCTTACAGTCGCCACTTCGAAAAGCAGTAACCATGCGTATCGAAAGATAAAGCTTTAGCACATCTTACATATACTACTTTGAAAAGTAGTACACATAAGCATTAGCGGAGAAGCTTTAGCATATCTTCGAGACACTACTCCAAGAAGTAGTACTTATGCACATCAGCAGTCGGAGCCAAGCATAAATGGTTTTAAACACCCACTCGCAATAGCCGGTCTCACGTCCACGGGCGTGATGACGTTAGCAACTGAAGAATCATCGATATCAACAGCCTCAGATGTCAGCCGCTTTCCTTTGTCCTTGCTTGTGCTCGCCTTGCCGGCCTTGGGAACTCTAGGAGCTCTCCTCTTTTTGGGGGCCATGGAAGAAAACTAGGGTTATAATTTGAGGAAGAAAAAGAACTACTCTCTCTGAAAAGTTTTTGACTGAGGGAAAATGTCTTTCTTTCTCTCCAGACTTCTATTTATAGGACGGAGCCACATATCAACAGATGAGGCCAAAGGACCCTTCGTATGTAGAGAAACGCTTCGGGAAGCATGGAGATGAAACAAATCATGGTAAATCTTTGACGGAACTAGAATTGGTTGCGTGTGCACGACGAATTCGAGGTGTATCGGTCGAGGTACACCGTATCGGCCCCTTTGAAAAAATCTTAATTACTTTGAACACGTGCATCACATCATGACAACGCTTGCGCCATTGGACTTGTATTATTATTCTAGTCCTGTGAGCCAAGTTTGGTCCGATTTTGAGACGATTGACCGGATCACAGTTTGACGGGCCCACGATCCGACTCAACGGACGATTTTGTGCACGGCTCATCGAAATTCAACTCTGGACATACAGTTGAGTTCGTATCGAAAAACTAGACTCGTAGGTACTATAATTTGTTGACTTTAGAGACCATAGGTTCTCACATTTTTTGGTACAAAGCGGATCCAACGGCGAACACTATTTTTGACCCAAAATTACGTTTTGCTCCTATGTCGAGAATTGGACTTATGGGTAGTCAAACTTAGACAATTTTTTTATGTTGAAAATATTGGTGATGTCTGTTTCAGCATCCGAGGACATTTGTAGGAGTTCAGTTTTTTTGATCTAACATGTTGTTTATTTGTACGTGACCGATTCTACACCAGGCAAGTACATCTTATCGAACTTTATAGCATCTACATGCATTTCTATATTGATGTTTCTTTCATGTCTTACTTGATTACATATTTCTCTTAATTTATGTCGTTGTTATTTTCTAGTTTTATGTGCACGTAGATTATTCCCATTTTCCCTATTACTTGTCATATTCTCTTATCTTGTTCATATGTGTGTCTAGTGATAGAATTGCTTAGCCTATGCCATGTTTACTTGACATGATTAACCTGGACTTGACTTGGACTTGACATGTTTGACTTGACTTGATTGACTTGTAGT
Organism: Iris pallida; assembly: GCA_029216955.1. Classification (NCBI taxonomy): domain Eukaryota; kingdom Viridiplantae; phylum Streptophyta; class Magnoliopsida; order Asparagales; family Iridaceae; genus Iris; species Iris pallida. The sequence goes on along the minus strand of JANAVB010011798.1, from coordinate 2,202,722 downwards.
TTTAGTTGAGGACCTTGTTATAGACCTTGACTAAACTTGACCACTCTCAACCGTTAGCAACCATCGGGCTACGATAGAGACTTACTATAGATTGTTAGCAACCATCGGACTGCAATTTATAAGGCCGTTAGCAACCATTGGGCTGCGGTTTACCTCGATTTACTTTCAGTCGTATTTATTAGCACGATTCTCGACGGCATGCCATTTTTTATGTTTTCGTTCTTGTATTGTACTTCCTTCCGTCTTTACTTTCTTGTACTATTTTTTTGTATTTTCTTGCATGTTATTACTTTCAAAGTAGGCTTGTATATTATGTGTCTTGCTATTCCCCTAAGGACCTGGTGATCTCTCTAGGCTTAGATAGAGAGGAGGGCTACCAGAAGGTTTATGGTTCTGGAGTCAAGACTGGAGACGTACTTTTATAAGATGACGAGATAGTTCCAGAGAATTTCTCGTGATCATGTCATTACTTTATCTATACTTGTTACTTTATTTCAGTTCAGCAGATTTGTAGTTGACTATTTTCTTTATTTTCTTTAGTTTTGGGATATCTTACCTGCACATTTATTATCTATTTTACTGCTGGACAGTTGTTATTTTATTATCTTGTTGGACTTGGTTATCTCATGGATTATTATTCTGTGTTGATGAGATTAGTTGTGTACCTGTGACTTGTGTTGTTATTCTTGGTTGTTCTCATGATTTACAGCTTAAGCATTAGCTAATGGGCTTGATAGATAGTTTTGGCCCATTAGTGAAATATTGCTGGCATGTATCGTGTTCCTGGTCTTACGTATTTTTGGGACTGGTGTGTTACATATTTTTGTGGTAGGCCATGCAGGTCTACGTTAAATCACTTCTGATACGTTACTGTATCGACGTGAACCTGCGGATAGGATAGAAAGGACCCATAGGATCTTATCAACATATGTATATTGTTATACGTCCTTGATTTATACATTGACTTTGAAATTTTATTTCCTTGACATGCATCATACTTGATATCCTCTGTCCTTAGCTTATACGTTTCATTTACGTGCAATGTAATAGACCTGCAAGCTAACGACGAGAACCCTATGGTTACCCCGCAAAATGCTATAGTGACTCACGTCGACACGATCCTGCCACCGATTGGAAGTTTTTCTACCCAACCAGACAATCCAACAGCTTCGCCCCCATCGAGGTTCAGGAGAGAGGATATCCCACCGATGTTATCGCTACCATTGATGTCGCCAATGATGTTCCTTCGGCTTGGACAAGCGATGGATCCTCAGCAGCTATTTCAGACCTTCTATGTGATAATGCAAGCACAACAGCAGATCCAGCAGAGACATACAAAGCACATCGAGAATTATATTGTGTCGGCACTAGAGCGGGTGACTCCACCAGTTCACCAGACGGTGACGAGAACTATCGCGAACTTTCGCCAATTGAAGCCATCCTAGTTCTCGGGCAAGGATGAGCCCACCGAAGGAGGAGGAGCCCTTCCAATAGATGTATATCCCGGCCACTTTCAAAGCGGAGTTGCGAGACAAATTTCTTCACCTTACCCAGGGTAGCATGACGGTGGAAGAGTACAATGTCAAGTTTCTACGACTCAGCCGATTTGTACCTACATTGATCCAAACTGAAGAAGAAGAGAATGAGGAGAAATTCTACGACAGGCTAAGCTACAGACTGTAGAAGCATGAAAAAGGTGCTACGTTAACAAAAGCGCAGAACACATCGGTTGCTTCCTACAGTTCACGAAAGTGCAGGAAGATGCCAAGTTGCTGCGCACATCAAAAATTAGATCACAAGATAAAGCAGTGCATAAAGGGAAATACTTTATTAACAATCATGTTTATAAAGATCTAATACAGACTCTTCATGATTACATATACAGACTCTCTACAACCTACAAGTGTGCAGCCTACAAGTGCGCAGCCTACAAGTGTGCAGCCTACAAGTGCACCGCTCTCCTCGTAGTTAGAGAAAGTCACTCCCTTGTCAAGTGTGCAGCTCCCCCACTCCAATATGGCTAATGAAGCAGTTATTGAGCAGAACGAGGATGCAGCTCCTACACGGGGCTAACAGCACAACCTGTGGCTCTTCCAGCATAACGAAGGGCCGACCGTCGACCCAAATCCAATATCTTAGGCCTCGAAGACCTCCAAGATGTTGTTCAGGTTTGAACCCCCCATTCCACATGCTCAAGTGCATCTCGAAAGTCTGAAGTTGTTCTTCAACAAGACTACAACTTCTTTGAACAAAGATGTCTACAACCAACAGTCAACTTATGCAAGGCCTATGGTCGTCCGAAGCTAAGTCGAGGTTGAGCATGACAGAGGAATATCAAGAGGCAATAAACAAAGACTTCCTCAAAAGCTTCCCTTTATATAGGTTGTATGTGGTCCAACCCACACGCCACGTGGCAGTTGGTCAAAAGCCCAAAATTCATTGGATGAACCTAGAATTCATTACAATGAATCTCATTTAATGAGGTCTTCTTGACTAAGTCTTTAAGTCACCACTTCTCGATCCCCCTAAAGTGTCAGCAATAAAGAAGGCGTTGACACAGCCACTCAGAAGCAGTCACTAGTCGCCCTAAAAGTACAATGACCAAAGTTCCAAGAAGCGCAGCTCCTTTACGGCTCTTTCAGAGTTACAAAAAGTACAATAACCAAAGTTCCAAGTAGCGCAGCCCCTTTACAGATCCTTCAGAGTTCCAAGAAGTGGAGCCCCTTCACGGCTCCTTCAGAGCTTCCCAGAAGCGCAGCCCCTTCATGGTTCCTTCAGAGCTCCAAAAAGTAAAGCCCCTTTATGGCTCCTTTAGGCTTCCCAGAAGCGCAACTCTTTCACAGCCCCTTTACGGCTCCTTCAGGCTTTCCAAAAGTGCTGCTCTTTTACAGCTCCTTCACTGATCTCTCAGAGCTTTCCAGAAGCGCAGCTCTTTCACAGCTCCTTCACTGATCTTTCAGAGGTTCCCAGAAGTGCAGCCCTTTTGCAGTTCCTTTAGAGTTCCTCGAAAACACAGTTACTTGTCGTTTCAGAAGCGCAGTCTCCTCGATGCCCCCAAAGTCCAGCTCATATAGTACGTAGATCGTGCCACATGGCTAGTATGACAGTCGTATCTCTTCAGATGTAATCAGATATAGTTTGTTCAAACAATCGTATCTCTTCAGATACAATCTGATCTAGGTTGTTCAAACCGCCGATCCTTCGATAGAGTTAAAATCCAGTTTATTTAAACTAAAACAAGATCTTCGAATAGTGTGTGCATGCCACATGTCACTGATGATGAGTGGTGCCAACCATCGATCCTTCGATAGAGTCAAAATCCAGTTTGTTCAAGCTGAATAAAATCTTCGAGAAGTATGTGCATGCCACGTGTCACTAATGATAAGTGGTGCCAACCGTCCGAGACCTCAGTAACAAGGAAATTTCAACAACTATCATGTGTCAGCTCAGCAGCAGCCTCCACAAAGCAGTTATAATGGATTCTCTTGAAAACTCGTGTGTACAGCGCTCCTGCGCGCCAAAATCCATATGCACATTATATATGTGCTTGCCTATAAATAGAAGAAGTCTTCCTTCATTCAGGATACTTCGATGTCTTCTTGATTGGTAACCCAGATTACCACTAACAGGCATCAGAAAGTCAGAGCAAGTTTATTTCGTCGTTAGATCGTCAACGGAGTAAAGGAGCCGCTGCAGTGCTCGATCTCCACCGTCACACTTTTTTAAAAACTTTTGTACTTAGATCTCTTATTTAGGAATCTTCTGTATTCTTTTCTTGTTTGTATACAAAGAAGTTTGTATAACTTTTGTTCATGGGAAATACAGACTATAAAAGCTTATTGGAGTCGCTGCACCTACCATTTACTTTGGAGTTCTTATTATAGCACAACGTTTAGAGTGAGTCCATCGGAAGGAGGCCAGTCAAAAGCACTCACATGCAGCAGCACTATCAACTAAGGCATCACCAGAAGGACCTAAATGAAGCCTCGCCGCACACCAATGACCAAGAACTGCTCTATACCCAATTCCAAAACTTCATGTTTGTTAATATTGCAATAAAAAGGACATGTCCAAAAGGATTGTTGTCAAAGATTAGGGCTTTGTTTGCATTGTGGTTCTAATTAACACCAGATTCAAACTTGTCCGGAAGAGCGCAACGAAGGACCAACACTACCACTACCAACTCAACCAGCAACACCAGAAGGATATTCACGTAGACCGCTTCCCGACCAGGTGACACAGTTCGAGTAGGCTAGACAACATGCAGCACAACAACCCGGACAAGCCTTTGTCGTGAAAAAGGAACAACAACACAAGAAGCAACTGAAGGTAATAACTTAAATTTCTATGATAAGGATAGTAAATAGAATATTGGTTTACGCTTGCTTGTTACATGTTTGACTAGGAACAACCATAGAAATATAGCACACCTTTAGAGACAGAACCATTGACATTTTTTTTACCATAGTGAGTTATTTTAATTTCGAGACAAAATTCTTTTAAGAGGGGTAGAATGTAGCACCCCAAAATTTTTAAAATATTTTATTATTATTTATTTGACTTAAATAGTGAATTTTGGAATTTATAAATATTTTTAGGCAAATAGTTATTAGTATATATGGCCCTAGTCATGTTTAAGTTTAGAGATTCATAACGACTAAAAATTTAGGCACGGCTAGGATAGTTGTGTGCTTTAACTAGTGTATTAGCCATGATAGAGAAGGACTGGCCATATTTGTGTCCCTTCTAGGAAAACAAGTCAAGTCATATATTAAACCATATAAATAGTTTAAATAATTAATTAATTAAGACTATGACTTTTATGAGACCCGTTGTGCTAAACTAGTCGAACTTGACCCCAATCAAACTCAAGCCCATGTAGTCGGGTAGTGCGTCTAAGGACGTCCATGTAGATGTATGTTGTCATGTCCCAACCTAAAAAATTGCTCGCCCTTGCATCAATTTTACCGACTCGATCGTCCTTGCTGGGGAATGATGTCGTACGAGTCTGGAGTTGCACTCGTACAAGGCAATATAACATGTTCTCAAAATGGTTATCTCAATTTGATATTTGTAGCGAAAGAAACAGAGTCACATTGGAGTTACAAAGAGTATACAAAACAATTCTTTTTTATTCAATAAGCAGCAGAATTATAAAGGCTTTAAATAGCCCAAATAAATCTCTGCCAGATTATCTTACAACACTCATGTTCTCTCTTACCAACAAAGAATTTTACCATTCCATACATCATGTCTTCTATATCTCGGCCACATCATCATGTTGCAAGTCTGAGCGTCAATACGGACGTAGGCCTCAAAATGCTATGGCATTCCATGCCTCAGCGCGTTCAAACGAAGCTCCTCTGCGAGCAATCCATTCCCTGGATCTGCAAGCAATCTGGTGGGGGATTAGTACTAAGCCTCTCGCGTACTAATAAGGCCCAATTTACTAAACCGACATTAAGTAAATTTATGAATCATGCAGCTTAACGTATGATCTTTCTATCTATGCCTTAGGGTCAACTTCATGGCATATTTGAAAGTAGTAAAGCATGTATTTCATGGTAAGCATGTTATTATTTATCCATACAAGCAAGCATGCAACATATATCAATCTCGTATTATTTCGTGGCGACTACTTACCAACATCGACATACTCACCCTTACACCGACGCAAGGTAAGAATACGCCTACCATCTTTTTCTGTCATGTTATAAGTGATCTTTGTGTTGTATCTCTGTGTGCCGGCACTGTTCAACCCACCGGCCCTTATCTATATGAAGATCATTGGCATTCATGATACTAGAATGGACTATCTTTCTCAATGGCATTGTGATGCTACCCATTCAGCCTAGGTTACAATCCTTATTGAAGGTCCTGCAATGTCTTCGTTCCCTTGGCACGATAACTATTCCTCCTAGGTTGAACAGTCTCGGTGTAATGGTGAACTTGTTCGAGGAAACAAACCCGTGCACAGGCTATATTCAAAGTCTATTTGATCATGCAATATGCATCTACTAATACAACCAAACATAATCTGAGTTTGAAACTCAGGCTTCGCATCATTTCATATTTCTCACATTATCATGCATTTCTATTCTTCCTTTCAATGTTCTCACTCTTTCTTTCAATGTTCTCATCCTACTTTCAATCTTTCATCGCCTCATTCAATGTTCAATGAATGACCCGAAGGTCCCAAACATTTCCAAGGTAGCATACTACACATTTGGCAGTTTCGTGGCATTTGTGTCACAACTGCTTACTTCGCACTTGAATTATATCTTTCGATGTTATATGACTTAACGTCCATTGATATACGATTCGTGCATTTGATACATGCCTCGATACGATCTTTCAATGTGCAAGACTTATGTTCATTCCCTCTGACTCGTGCACTGAGGAACACCTCAATAGAGCATTCAATATTATGTGACTTCGTGCACCTGATATATGCACTCGTCGATACAATTATCCCATGTTCTTATGGCTTATGCACCGAGGCACTTGCTATTCTGGTATTTCTATGTCATAATGGCGACTCATACATTTGATGTACGTTTCAATTTAATTATTCTATCTTAGTGTTCGATATGCACTACAATTTCTCTCCTTCGAGTCCATGTTAACTTAGCATACAACGGTACATTTTAATTAGGCATGACGGAGCAGAAAAAATGTCAAAGTCCTCCCACCTTATACCGATACGCCTGTCATTTTGCCGACTCACCGCTTCTCTTTCAGGTCAACGTAACTCTTGCATCGATACATCTCTCAGGTTAACGCAACTCTTCGAGTCAACGGCTCATCGTAATGCACCGTGCGAAGCGAGACAATACATATGTTGGTATTTTATTTTAACGATTTAGTAAACAATTTTATAAATGGTTGTTATATATATATATATATATATATATATATATATATATATATAAAATACGTTATTGCTATTAAATGATATCTTATTTAGAAAATAGGATAAATAATTTTCTTAAAATATCTTTGTGGATTTTTTTGGGATTTTTAGGCTATATATATACTTGTATGTATACCTATTATGTAAATACATAAATAGATATATTATTACTTATGAAGTTGGTATATAGATATATTCCTACAAATAGAAGTTATTATATAGATTATAAATATATGATATGACCAATTATATACACTTGTTAGAATATTTCTAATGAGTATTACTTGTATTTTATATATAGAAATATTATTCTATATATATACCAAATATAGGTTACTATATATATGTAAATATAAACATATATGTATATATAAGGAAGGAAAAAAATTGGTGAAGTTACTGTTCGGTGAACAGTAACTTCCAAACCGCTTAAAACCCGACCCCCGGCCCTTTCAATATATAAGTGGGGGAGAGAGGAAGGAAGAAAACTCAAACGAGTGCAACATTCCGCATAACACCCAACCTGTCCAGCCACCGCGTGCCATTGCAGCAATGTCGGGGTACCACCGACGGCTGGCCAAATCACACAGCAGCAGAAGCAGCACTGGCACCAGCAGCAACCTGCGAACCCGACTTCGCAGAGCGATTTCGTGACGCTCGATCAAACGATTTCCGATCCATCTTTTCTGGTATGTAGACAACTTATACGTCTCTAAGTCCCTTCAGTTAGTTTGTATTTGATCGTACTAGATTGTCCAGAAATCGATGCCAACATTGGCAAAAAAATTGTTCTATAAAAACAAAATTTTGATTCCCTGAACCTGTTTAGGAAGACGAATAATCGCCGATCCATCGACTAACCTACCTGAATAGGTTTGAAGACAACCTATATAGCTTCTAAACGATGCTTACAGTTTTTTATTTCATCCCGTGTATATCGAGTTAGATCAACTCAAAAATTCATAAAAACCATAAAAATAGTTTTTAAAAACATAGAATTTTTTTCGACATGGGGTCCGTCCCAACAAACCGGGCGACTTCGTCGCAACCTGAAGGCATCGAAAGGTGCGTTTGGATGTTTCGGACGTGTGGGCTTTGACGAAACTCGAATTGGTTGCATGTGCACGACGAATTCGAGGCGTATCGGTCGAGGTACACCATATCGACCCCTTTTCAAAAATCTCAAGTACTTCGTACACGTGCGTCACATCGCACCAAAGCTTTCACCACTAGACTCGTATCATTTTTCTAGTCATGTGAGCCAAGTTTGGTCTGATTATGAGACGGTTGACCAGATCACAGTTTTGACGGGCCTATGATCCGACTCAACGGGCAATTTTGTGCATGGCTCATCGAAATTCAAATCTGGACATACAGTTGAGTTCGTATCGAAAAACTAGAATCGTAGGTATATAATTTGTTGGCTATAGAGACTGTTTGCAAGAGCAAAAGTTTTCCAAGAAAACTAGTTTACAAACTAAGAAAGAAAAGTACAAAGGTACAATTTGATTCTGAGAAAGTACAACTGTAGAAATCTGATCAGAAGACGGTCACTTTATCCCTTGGACGATGTGATGCCGAAGAAGAAAGCCTTTAAAGAGTGCTGCAGCAACTTGGTCAGGAGATTATGATCATTAGTGATCCTTGAGAAGTGATTTGGAACTCTATTTAAAGTATTTTGAGATAATTGTCAGACAGTTACCCTGATTGGCGCATGCTTGCAATTGGCGCACATTATCTATTTATGCGAACGGTTGGCTTAACTGCTTAGGATGCGTGGCATTCTATAAAAGAGATGTGCTTGGTCGTGGGCAGTATCATGTGCACGTTCTTCGAGATTAGTGGCATGTGTGCAACGTCATCTAACTGCTTCTGGATGAAAATCAATCAAGTGGTGCCAATTGATAAGTGGCGCCGGCACAATTTGCTGATTGGCGCTATATGCTTCATATATTAAATCTGTAAAAAATGATAAATAGCGCAATCATTATTACAAAATCTGACACAATCTTCTCGAACGTCGTGCACTCGGGATTCGAAAAAGATTTTCCTCGACTGACGTGTTGTCAGTCATTATGACTTGGCACCTGAGCTTCTCGAGGAAAGCTTGCCATGTGGGATCATGCGCCATTCTTCTGAGCGCCATTTGTTTCTGAGCACCATTTGATTCTAGACGCCATTTATCCAGCACAATATGTTCTTTGTAGCAATTTTTATCTTCTACAAGACCCCCTTCAAAGTTTTCAATTTTGAAAATTTTCAAAATTTGAAATACTTTGAATAAAAAGCAACTTCACGCGTTTGGTGCACTACAGAAGCTTAACCGACCCCGAATTTCACGCGCAATTTGCGCAGCCGTTACACTTCAATTTTGGCTATAAATATCTTAGAGGAGAGAGAAAAAAAACTTTCTCGAAAACTTCTTCCTGAGCTCTTCGTCTTCCTCCTCTCCACTTTCAAAAGTTTTCGATCATCATAGATAATGGCCCCAAAGAAGTCGGCCGCTGACAAGGGCAAGGGAGTTGCCGGAGCTCTGCCATGTATGTCACCATTGAGGGCACCACAGTACGCGCCACTGTCGACGAGAGCCGAAGAGGCGAACCCAGCACTTGAAGGTGATCATCGGAGAAGATGATGAACAGTAGGCTTAGCGCCATTCGATGGCAGCTTCAAAAACCCAATGTCAACCACCTCTTTCAGAGTGCTGGTTGGCGCTACGCAATTTCACAAATAGCGCCACCTCTTTCAGATTGCTGGCCAAAGCATATCGCGCACTCTTTGTCTATACAAAGTGTGCTTCACGCTAAAAAGTTTACATGCACAAAAATAATAACTGTCATATGCACAAATTTTGAACTGTCATATGCACAAATTTAAACTGTCATATGCGCAAAATTTGAATTGTCATATACGCAAATTTTGAACTGTTGTACTGTATGCGCAATCTAAGAACTGTTGTTTTGCATGCACAATTTTAGGGACTTGTCATGCTTCATGCATAAATCATGCACAAATAACAATAAGATTGTCAAAGGGCACAAACTTAGGATTTTGTCATACGTAATTCAGTGGCTATTGCACTGTATGTGCAATTTTCACTGTATGCACAAATTTAGAGATTGTCATATTTGTGAAGATTTTGTGCAAAATTTGAAATGATCTTTCATGATTTTGAACTTTGTTTCTTCTCTTGCACTTGACCTCAAAGAAGATCCTCATGCAGAGATACTGGCCTCTACTTTCCGTGTATCCTAGTATCAGGAAGATTTATCTCATGTTTTCTTCCCTCAATATGACCTTCCTACTACTATGAGAGCTCTGCTAGAGTCCCAAGATAACAGGACTCTACTATATCTGATGAATGGTGAACCCTTCATAAGTTTAGATCAGGTTCCCTACAAGAAACCAGTTTTCTTATTTGGCGAAGCTATTAAAAAAGACTCTCATCCCAAGTTGAACCGGGAAAAGCGAGTTTATCAGAGTGGAGATAGATTAATGTATCTCACCGATATGATGAGACATCTATCTCTATCATGTTATGCTCATGCCAACCATCCTCAAAACATGGCATAGGATCTGACTCCTTTCCAACAGGATAGGGTTGGAAGGATATGTCACAGAGTAGGGCCTCAGAGGAGGGACATTTTCTTCAGTTCCTCAGAGAGACATAGAACCCACTTTAGAGGCTTAAGACTGAGTTGTGTGCCGGCTGAGGATTCGTCTCTGATGATTCCAGTCAGAATACCTTTCTTTACGAACATATTTGCTAAAGCCGGAGGAAAGTATCCGACTCCGAATATGCGGCTGACGAGTTTGATGAATCCAGAAATCAAATGCTGGAACTGACTTTCAGTATGGGCCTTGAACAACTTTAAGGACAAGTTGCTTGAGTTGGAGCTTTATGAACCCATTTTGACTACTTCTTGTGGCATTCGTACCAACTCTAATATGTTTTTAGCCCTGGTAGAGAGGTACAATAATTCGACTGGTACTTTCATGATCCCTCGTGGAGAGATAGGCCTTGCCCTTCATGAGATGCAATATATTTCCCATATGCCAATGGGTGAGAACCCCTACGAAGAATATATGCCTACTAATGAAGAGCTGGATGTTTTGGCCAAGAAGAACTCGCAAATGGTGGCAGTCTTTGAAGAGTTCTTATGTCATTTTATGATCTGCACTCTTTTATATAAAAGCAAGGTAATGGGGACGTGCTACCTGTCCAAATGGTTAGTGTATCAGTTCTTAGGCCATGTCTAGGAAACTAAGGTGCAAGAACACTTAGATTGTGAACCCCGCTTTTTCGAACCACTTGACCGCAGTACTATCGAGAAATTGATAGAAAAGTCGAGGTATGTCGACAATAAGCTGTTGGAAGATTGGCATGATTTTGCCGCTAGCACTCCCATCGAGACTTATATAAGACAAGGTGGTAGACAGATGTCTCGAGAAGCTACCTTGGCAGGATTCCTCTCTCTTTGGCTGCGACGGTTCGTGGTTTCCGGAGCCAATGTCGTCGACCGAATCCACCGAGGTGTACTATTCGCAGTTGTGCGTTTAGTATTCGGGCACAAAATTAACATTCTTTCTACGATGACTTGCCAGCTGAATGCAGGTCTTCATTTATTCACAGATACCATCATGGAGAATCTCGATACTCGAGACAAGTTTTCTTGCACTGAGATGTCGTACACTTATTTATTCAGCTAGTTACTGCTGTACCACCCGACTTTAATGGATCCAGCTCTTGGTTCTACGGAAGAAGATTTCATCAGACGTTATGCCACGTCTCGATGGAAAGTGAACACCCTTTATGATTGTAGAAAGGTACTGAATATGGATTCCGAGTGGAGATTCTTCAGCGTTGCTCCTCCTCTTGGATATGAGAATCTTCCGTCTCTGCTCATAGACTTAGAGCCTATGGCTACTCGTCCACCTTTAGCTACTTTTATGTGGTTGAAGATGATCAGACCTTCTCACCTGGTCTACTAGTTCGAGGGTGAGTGTTTCTTAGAGCCATATCTGCCTAGCTGATTTGCTCGCCAATTCGGCTATGATCAAATGCATGTTAGAAACGCAACCACCTGCCGAATAGCTTCTGGCTATTTGATCGATGGTGCCAGAGGATGGAGGTACGATAGTACGAGGGGTACTAAGGCTACATTCATAATGCCCTTTGCTACTTTTGAAGCGGGTCCGCGTATGTTATGTACATACGCAAATTTCTATACTTTCGCCAATACCATTTTCGAATGCTTCTCTTTGTCAGATAGTTTTGTTAGTGTCAGAAGATCGCGAACAGGGGCTAAGACTAATCCAGAAAGAGAAGCTGAGGAAAATATTCCCGCTGATGAACCTCTAGCTGCTACGCTTGTCAGTTTCCCTGATGAAGTTCATGATCCGCTGCATATCTCCCTTAAGAAGCGGAAAGAGAAATCTCCTATAAAAGGGGCTAGCAAAAGACAGAAAGCTGGGGACTCATCTACTCAATCTGCCCTAGCTGAACCTCCTTCTCCCCCTAAGGCTCGGGGGAAGAAAAAGAAACAAGCAGTTCTTATTACTGAACAGCCCGTAGCAAAGACAAGATCTCAAACGTGTCAAATGGAGACAGGACTTTCCTCTAGAGGAACAAGGGCAACCCCTTCTCCAATCCCAAAAGAAAGTAGAATTTCTATTAAAGAGACTAGTAGAGGGCCAGTTGTGCAGGATGAACCTTCTGGAACCGGGGGATCACATCCCATATCGCTCGAGCGCAAAACAAGAAGAAAATTGTTGGCAACCAAAGTTGTGCAGCAGAAAACTGTAACCTCGCCTACCCTATCAGAGCCGGGGCAGTCTCCTGATCGACCAAAACCATCACTGCCATCGCAGGATCCACTATCTCCAAAAAGTGACACTGTTATCCTTTCAGTCTAACGAGAGTTATTGGATGTTAATCCATTTGATATATACATTTTCTATTTGCAGAAACTCCAATAATTGGTGCTCCAGTTCCAGCTGCTACAGCGGATACTCCTTCGATTCCTATCTCAGAACTAGTGGTCGTAAAGATCACCATTCTCCTTTCTATACTTGCTATAGCATATGTGACGTTGCCGCCATCCACTGATGATGTTCCAGGGGTCACGAATGTCCCAGCTCTTTCTACAGATCAAACTCCTACACTCTCTCGAGAAGACGAAGAGATGATAGAAGCATTGGATGGCTGTGATTTCGATGATGAGCTGATCGAGGAAGATCCCATAGATGCTAGTTCTGATCTTGATAAAGCTAAAATAAGCCAAGATCCAATAGAGACCCAGAAAGATCAAAACTTGACGGCCGAGGATGGCCAGATCACTATTGAGGGTAAAGAGCACCCTATTGAAGATGAGGGCCATCAGAGCCCTAAAGATGATAATCAGGATCTCGATGAGCCGCAGGACGATAAGAATTCTGATGACGAAGTTGACGGCGATCAAAGCCTGGACGATAATGAAGGTGATAAAGATGAAGGTGATGATGAAGAAGGCCTTGCTGAAGCTCTTGAAGATGTTTAGGGTGATGAAAACCCTGATGATGACAAGGAGGATGATAAAAACCTCACTAAAGATCTTGGAGAAACTAGGGGTGATAAAAAACCTGACATTAATGTGGAGGGGATTCAAACCCCTGCTGAACAATTCTTTGACATGGAAGGGGCAAAAGTGTTAGCCCCAGGAGGCCAAGCTGAGTCAAGGGCTGGAAGCAGACATTTTGTATCGATAGGCTCAGAGGCTGGAAGCAGCCAAGCGGCTGTATCTGAGAACACCATGGTAAGGCTCATTACAGAACGAGATACCATGCCTCACAAAATTCCATATGTCGGGCTCAGGTAAATTTATGACTTTATTCACCATTGCTTCTTTGATGATGTATGATATAATGATTGTGCTTTTGGATTGCATCGGGTCATGTGGGGACAATCACTAAAGTCCTGTTGACTTCTACCTCTTTTAGCCTTAGCTCCACTATGGCTCCCCTGGACATAGGAACTCATACCATGGAAGGAAGCTCTTCAAAGATGCCTGTACCAAAATCTCTTAGCGTACAAGCTGTGATTCCTCCATCTTCTACAGAAAGAGGAGCTCCTGTTGAGGTGGCAACACCTGGTGTATCGGCGATGACCAGTAGCATTATTGAAACATATACGAGTGCCTTCTTCACTTCCTTGAGCACTCAGGTACAAATGGACATAGAGAAGCAACATCCTTACGATTTAGTAAGGAGAACTTCTTCTTTTGCAATTGAAGCCATATGCGGTCTCGGCGATACTGAAAGGGTCAACTTCCTGGAGCAGATCTTGAATGACCATGAAGATCCTATCAGATCTTATCAAGAACTGACGAGAGGCAATATACAAAGACTGGTAGATTAGAGTGTGAGGCCATAGCTCGTGAATATAAAGAACGACAAGTTGCCCTAAATAATTCTGTAGTTGCCTTCTCGATACGATCTGGAGAGATGGAATCAAGCATTGCTGAGGCTACTTCTTCCGTTGAGCTTCATTAGACTGAGGCAGCGCAGAAAGAGAAAAAAGCAACTGAAAGTCAAGCTCGCCTCCAAGTGCTAGAAGCTGAAATGGCCAAGCTTCATGCATCGGTCGCGGTAGTAAAATGCGTTAGGAATAAGTACTTGAATTATCTCAAGTTGCCTCATGTCGTCTGGATGATCTAATCGGCAACGGAATGACTTTCTCCAAGTTCAGGGTGCAGAGATAGAACGCCAAGTTATATCACTGCAACCTTTGCAACAAGAGTCCATGAGAGACTTGGCTAGGACAAGAGTAATCACCAGGGTGGAACGAGCTGAGTCTTTGAAGAAGATGATTACCGATCTTAGCACCCAGCCTCCAAAGTGGAGTTATCTATAAGAATGACTGTAATAACTTCTTTTTTAACAATTTTTTAGGTGAATGTTATAGTCTTTTTGTGTTTGCATGATATTGCATGGAATAAAGAATTTGTGGTCTTTTATGGCTTTATTTACTTATTATGTATCTATTTAAGTCACAAGTAATATGTAGGAGTAAGAAATATGTTCAAAGGTACTGAACGTGACATATCTCTCAAAAATAACAATATTCATTATATCTGTTCAGAGGTAATGTGGACATGACATAATATAATTTTTAAGATATTGTCATTTCTGGGACGACATTATCAGAGGCAATGTGGACGTCACGAGTCGTTGATGTAGATAACAGAATTTAGAGGTAATGTGTGTAGATACTAATTGTAGGAACGAGATGTAAAACACTATACTCTAGAGGGGGGTGAATAGAGTAGGCAGCAAAAATTAGCTAATTAAAAATATTAGCAACAAGATCACAGATAATATATCACAAGTAAGTAAATGAAAAGTAGAGAGCAGAGAGCAAACGCAAACACAAGGATGTATATTGGTTTCCCTCTTGTGAGGACTAGTCCAGTCGGAAGAACTCTAGCTTCCAGTTCAATCCACTATGGAAAAATACCACAAGTTTTCATCTGAAGTTCTTGCAACTTCTACAACGTGAGCTTTGATCTGAAGTACTCGACTAACTTCAATTATAAAGTGTCTTTCTTCAATCAAGCCTCTGATTACAATTACTCTGAAACTTCTAGACCGTACCGTGTTGGCCCATTGGTCATGGTCAAACCTGATTTTAATAATTGAGCAAACTCGGTCTCGATATACGAAGCTACTCAGATGTTTACTCAAGAGTTTTTGGACACTTGGACACTGATCAAGATCGGATATCTACTAAGTTCAAGACCGAAGCTATGTTTGCCACTCAAGACTATATTTCTTTATGCAATATAATTTTTAATTTTATTGAGTCTAGGAATACATTGTACACCCAATCGTACTGGCAAATAGGCTATCCAAAATCGTTTTTCAAAATGATCTATGTTTTTAAAAACATCCCTTATTTACAAAAGCTTCTGAAGGATTTTAAAAAGCCCAAAAATTACTTTTGAAAAACCCTGACCAACCCTGACAGAACTCGGCCCGAGTTCGGCCAGAGTTCGGTTAGTGACCATTTGATTTTCGAACGTTTAAAAATTTTGGTCTTCCTTCAGTTGTGGATTGTTACATAGAGTTCTGTCCGAATTCTGCCTAAATTCTGCCAGAGTTCTGCCTTTGGAAAAACTATAAATAGAGAAGAATTCTGATCATTTCAAATTACTCATTCACTTTCATCTCTTCCCTTCTAAGCTTAAGTTTCTTTCCAAAGAGTTCTAAAAAGCTTTTATTTTCAAATCCTAAGCCAGTTACAATTCTCTAGTCAATTTGCTAATACGGTGCGGTCTAGAAGATTTCAGAGAAATTGTAATCATAGGCTTGATTGAAGAAAGACTCCTCAAAATTGAAGTTGGTCGGGTCCTTCGTATCAAAGCTCGCGTATGTAGAAATTACAAGGACTTCGTATGAAAACTTGCGGGATTTTCCAAAAGTGGATTCAACTGGAAGCTAGAGTTCTTCCGACTGGACTAGTCCTCACAAGAGCGAAACCAGTATACATCGATGTGTTTGCGTTTGCCTTCTGATCTCTTTTCTTTACAGTTATTACTTTATGATTATTAATATTATTTCTGTGATCTAACTGCTAACCAGTTTTTTTTAATTAGCAATATTTCGTTGCCTACTCTATTCACCCCCCTTCTAGAGTATTCTGCTTTACGACTTTTTCCTACAATTGGTACCATAGTGGGTTATAAAGGTAAAGCAAGGTAAAATTGCAGTTATATTTAATTGTTTTATAGACACGACATTACACATGGCAACTATGAAATTCACAAGTGAAGGCCAAGCCACAAACAGACCTCCACTGTTTGACGACGTAAACTACACTTATTGGAAAACACGGATCAGTTTCTTCTTAAAATCTCTTGATTTTGACTTATAATCTATAGCTATCGATGGCTAAAAAAAGCCTTCTCGTATTACTGTTGAGGAAGTTTTAGTTGATAAACCCCATAATAAATATACTGAGGATGAAAAGAAAAAGGCCAGTCTTAACGCACGTACTATTAACGCTTTATTTTGTGCTTTAGATAGAATTGAGTTTAACAGGGTGTCGACTTGCACAATATCGAATAAAGTGTGGAAACTTCTCGAAGTAACCCACGAAGAAATAACACAAGTCAAGGAGTCAAAGATCAGCAGACTTACTCAAAAGTACAAGGCGTTCAAGATGAAGCCAAATGAATCCGTCACTCAGATGTTTACGAGATTCCTGGATATTGTAAATCCTTTGTCTGCATTAGGCAAGGAATACAGTAACCATGAGAAGATTCGTAAACTTCTATGAGCTCTCACGAAGAACTGGATTCTAAAGGCTACAGCAATCATTGAAGGAAACGACCTCTCAACAATGTCTCTGGAAACACTCATGGGTAAGCTACTCACTCATGAGTTGGAACTTCAAGACTTTGAAGATGCTACACCAAAGGAGAAGTCAGAGAAGTCGATCGCTTTTAAGGCTCAACATAGAAGAACTGTCGAAGATGATTCTGACGACAGAGACTCTGACTCTGAAGATCAAGCTCTTCTGGTAAAAAAATTCAAGAAGTTCATGAGATTCAACAAAAGAACAAAAGACAGCAACAACAACAACAACGAGGAAGATCCTATTTTCTACGGATGTAAGAAGAAATGACATATAAGTAAAGATTGTCCAACAACATCATCAACAGAAAAAGCAGCAAATATGACAAAAGCTACCTGAAGAGATCTACACCAAGAAAGTACGCTAATACAAGCATATGGCATGAGAGTGAAGCCAGCGACTCAGAAGACGAACAATCGGATGACGCTGAAAATGTATGCTTGATGGCTTGCGATCAGGTAACCACTAATCCTCTGTTTGATCCTTATGATAATTTCACCTTTTAGCAACTAGGAGAGGCTTTCAGTGACCTATTAAATGACTACAGGAAACTGCATAGTAAATATGAAACCTCTAAGAAGGTACTTAAAGAGTACAAAGGTGAGATAGGAAGACTTACCGACAACTAGCTGATGTTAGAAATAATGTTTCTTATATTGAGTCTGGTGAGCTTTCTTCTATTAAACTGTTGTTACACGAGACTACCAAGTTATCCGAAGAAAAAGACCAAACTATCATCCAGCTAAAGAAAGACCTATCTAAGAAGGAAAAGAATCTCCAGTGTGCACAAGTCAGAATGAAAACACTTACATCTGACTATACTAGATTATATGACACCTCCAAAAAGTTGGAAATTAGTTTAGAAAAATGGTCTGAAGTTGCTGCTTCCTATTCTAACACGTGTCAATTACCGAATCATCGGAACACACCCAAACCAAACACTGTCAGACCAAACCATACCAAACCAATGCCTAAGAAGACTAATGGGCATGCATTTTTCTATACTAGAAAACCAAAACCTACCAATCATGCACCTCACACTACTTTCAACACTCAACATGCAAAATATCATTATTGTGGCCTCATTGGTCATATATCCTCTGTATGTAGAATCAGAAAGTTAGTAGATTTAAATGTTTATGCATGGATACCAAAGACTAACATGTCAGGACCCTACAAGAAATGGGTACCAAGAGTTTCATCTGTAAACTGTTTTGTAGGTGGGATGCCCTTCACATGCTAGAAGCAAATGGATCCTCAACAGCGGTTGCTCACGGCACATGACCGGTGATGCATCATTATTTGCAACACTGTCGAAGAAGAATAAAGAAGGATACGTCTTCTTCGGTAATAATTTGAAAAGGTATATAATCGGTATCGGTGACATCGGTAAGGCTCCATACCCTGTGATTAAAGATGTTTGTCCAGTTACCGAGTTAAAACATAATCTACTCAGCATAAGCCATTTAGCTGATCACGATTATGGCATTAACTTCGTTAAAGACAAATGTACTATAGTTGATAGCTCGACTGACAGTACTATCTTTGAAGGTATCAGGGAAGATAACATATATGTTTTCTATCTGTTAGAAGATGCTAACAAAGCAGGTAGATTCTTGATGGCTAAGAGCATTGAGAGTCAATTATGGCATATGAGACTTGGTCATGCAAACAAGGATACAATTTTAAATCTATCCACAAAGAAGGTGGTACGCGACTTACCGGACATATCTTTCAAGAAGGATACGGTATATAGCGAATGTAAAAAGAACAAAGCTACCCGATCCATCTTTAAGTCCAAGAACATTTTAAGTACCACTAGACCTCTATAATTATTACATATGGATTTATTTGGACCTAGTAGAATTGCTAGTCTAGGTGGTAAGTTATATGCATTTATCATTGTAGATAATTTCTCTAGATACACGTGGGTATATTTTCTTGCACGTAAGAACAATGCTTTATCAGAATTTGTCACCTTTTGCAAGAAAGTACAGAATGAAAAAGGTTTCATGATTACTCGCATTCGTAGTGATCATGGCGGCGAATTTGAGAATGCAGAGTTCAAGCAATTCTGTGGCACATATGGTTATTTGCATGAGTTTTTCTGCCCTAGGACTCCACAACAAAATGGAGTTGTGGAACGTAAGAACAGGACTCTATCTAAAATGGCTAGAGTAATGTTGAACCAATTTAGTCTACCTAGATACTTTTGGGTTGAAGCTGTCAATACAACGTGCTATATTCTCAATAGGGTTTTGATTCGACCGATATCGAAGAAGACTCCCTATTAGTTATGGTTTGATAGAACACCTACTGTTTCATGTTTTAAGATATTTGGTTGTAAATGCTTTATTCTTAATACTAAAGACAATCTGAGTAAATTTGATGAAAAGGCCGATGAATGTATCTTTTTAGGTTATGCGGCAAAGAGCAAAGGGTACAGAGTCTTCAATAAGAGAACCATTATCATCAAAGAATCAATTAATGTCAAGTTTGATGAACTAAATCAACATTCCGTCGATGACGATAATGAAGACGTAAGTACACCAAGTACAGCTACTACAAAACCTTCACACAAAGATGCAGAACCTTCACACCAAGCACCAGCTGAGTCTTCAAGCAAATCACATACAGAACCAGAAACCAGAACCAATAATCCTGAGGATATGCCAAAAGAGATGAGATTCTTAGCAGATCATCCAAAGGACTTAGTAATTGGTGAGATTACTAAGGGTGTAAGTACTCGTTCCTTTATAAAGATATAGCTTCCTATGTTGCTTTTATCTCACAGCTTGAACCCAAAAACATTGAAGAAGCATGTAGTGATAATTTTTGGTCAGATGCTATGCAAGAGGAATTAAACTAATTCGAACGGAATCAAGTTTGGGAACTTGTTCACAAGCCCATTGATTATCCGGTCATTGACACCCGTTGGGTATTCCGAAACAAACTGAACAAGAATGGTTTAGTGACTCATAATAAGGCTCGACTCGTAGCTCAATGATACAATCAAGAACAATGTATCGAATACGATGAAACTTATGCCCCAGTTGTGAAATGAAAATTGTCTCAACTTTATCAGATTGCACGAGCTTTAGTTAACAAGTCAAACTGCGCCTGATGGGGTTGCGCCTAGGCGCAACTTAATGTATAGGCATGTGGCAGCTTTTGAGAAAAAGTTATTCAGATTGTGCCTAGGCGCAAATAAAAAATTTGTTTAGATTGTGCCTAGGCGCAACTCATAAGACGTACAGGACAGTTGTCAATCCAATCTCCTCGAACGGCACAATTCGAGGGATTCGAAGAGATTTTCTTCATTTTCTGTGTTGTCAGTTGTCAGTGCTGTCAGGTAATAATGGCCATTAAATATCAGAAGCCACGTAGACTTTGGCACAATATGACTGGGCACAGTCTGATATATATGGAGCAACATAATCAGTGGCGCAGTTTAATCTCTAAGCTTCATATCAATGGCGTAGCTTGATTTTTGAGGTGCAACTTAATTGTTGAGTAGTAAATAAATGGTGCAACTTGAATTTTAGGCCCTATATATTGCTGGTAATGGGATGTTCATCTTTGTCGAGGTTAGGCATCTAAAAGCCTAGTTGTTTGAATTTGTCAGTACTATCCTCGGTTGTCCTGGCACTTACTATAAAGTAGGCCCAATCTTGGAATTGTATGGGTCCGATCCACATGCTAACTATAGGTACCAAGTTTGATTTGTATGTATCTATAGTCAATGCATCCGGAGTACCCAAGGGCATTTTGAGTGGTTCGCGACGAAAGCGCTCTATGAAAAGTTTAGCAGTTTCATTAGGCCTTTGTTTGATTTTGATAAGGGCCGACATGGTCATATTGTTTGTTCCCTCATAGAACCATTCCAGGAATATTTGTTTCAGTGCTGCAAAATATGTTATGCAGCCATTTGGCAAGCTACGATACCAGTCATATTCAACGCCTGCCAAACACCCAAGAATACTCTAGTGAATAGAGCATCGTTCTGTTGAAGCTGGTCAGTCATCACTTCGAAATGGTTGAGATATTGACTCGAAGATGAACTACCGTCAAATAGCATTATGGTTGGCGGCTTGTACTTAGGTGGAAATGGAACTTCCTTCCACTCTACAGGATAGAGTTGTTTTATCCCTAAATTCTGTAGACCATCATTTTGCTTAAAAGCTTCAAACTAATTTCGTAGAAGCTTGACTGCCTCAAGAAAATCTTCTAATGTCTGAGGAGTGGCAGATTGGTTTGATGTGTTAGGAGGTGGAACCGCATGATAAGCACCACCCCCAGCACCAGACTGACTTGGAGTAGCCTGAGCTGGTATGGTAGCATTGAGAGGGAATTGTACCCCCAAGTCGGTGTTGAAAGGTGTAGATGCTGCTATGTGTTCTTGGGTTGGAATTAGATTCGCAACGGGTGGAACAATGGGTTGTGCTACAATCATGGTATGCATACTTGTAACTATTTCAGCCATGGTTTTCAAGTTGGCTTCTAAGGCAGCGATCCTCTGTTCTTGACTGGCGGAATTGGAAGCATCTTGTTCCTCATTAGTGATGCAGGCAGTCACTTCTCTAGCTACTGAAGATGAACTCGTGGATAAGATAGTCCGATCAGAGTCTTCACTATCGACATCGAAGTCAGGTAGAGATCTACCCCTAAGATAAGGAGTGGGAAGATTCCTTTGACCGAGGAAGTCTCGGTTTCTTGACCTTGTGATTTGGTAGACTCCTTCGTCAGAGTCACGGATTCGATCAAGGTATTGCTGACTAGGATTACAAAATGCATTATGTCTTAGATGTTTTCCACCTCCAATACTGCGGGACGTCATGTTGATCGAAGCATACAACAATTTATCTTTTTCCACCATAATTAGCTCAGGAGTCCGAGTATAATTCAAGCGGTCAAAGACAAACCATTTGGCTGATTGACAACAACACTTGATTACTATCTCATGGTGTTGATTACAGTGATGTTCCTGATGTAGAGTTACAGGTGTATGAGATGGTCCTATAATCTTTCGTTTTTGTACAAGAATCTCGCGGAGATCAGTTACAGTAATAGGAGTTCGAGAAGAAGAAACAGGTACATGTTCTCTTATTATGTTAGGAATATGGTTCATGTTTTTGAGTTTTCGTATTCCTTGTGTGTACAAAGAATTGTTGAGTTCATTGGCATAAGTGAAAGGATTCTTGATTTTAGAAGATTTCACTGTACACAGTTTAGTAGATGGCGTAGATTATGTCTGGTGTATTATATGACTTGATGAAGTTGGTTTGTTATGCGCTGGTTAAGATAGGTGCACATGTCAGAGTTATGTGCCACTTGCCTGTCTGTCTGAGACACCATCAGTTTTTCCTGCTTGGATCTTGATGTGTACAGGGTAGGGAGATCCTGGCTTTGGCTTGATTGACACTGGCCAGCTTGATGAGGAATGGGTAAGATGCCCTATTGTTCTGCACACACTGTTCCAACGTGTTTGGCATGGCACATATGGACACAGGAAGTGAACTTTGAGTATAGTCTATTTTTTTGGCATTTATTTGATTATCTCTGCCAATAGAAGTAGATTTTCTACTCAGATTTGGCATTGATTGGCATAGAGGCTCAATCAGATGCATTCTCCACTAAGTCTAGGACTGGAGAAGAATAATAAGAGGCCATAAGGCACTTTCCTTTGTTCAACGCAGAGGCAGTGATTAGTAGATTCTCCACCAAGTTTGGAACTTAAGAGGAGTGAGGAGTGGCCACATGAAACTTTCCTTTGTTCTGCGCAAAGGCAATGGTTGGCGCGCTCTTGAGGGAATGAGAGATGGCCATATGGTGCTGCCCTTTGATTGGCGTTGAGGCAGTGATTGGCGCTCTTTCCACCAAGTTTAGAACTGGTGAAACTACAGAGCATTTTCCCTTGCTTTCCACAGGAGTTATGATTGGCGCACTGGAGGACTTTGGAGTCCAGATGGTGCAAGTTTTCCTGTCTTTGGAGACAACAGTAGATGCACACTTTGTACCCCTACCGCCAATTATGGCTTCGTAGGCTGTTTGGTCGACTTTTACGACCAAAGTCTTCTGCGTCGAGCCGACCGACGCAACATTGTATTGAGTTGTCACTTTATCGTCAGAGGAGAAAGTCGTCCCCAGCAGAGTCGCCATTTTGTTTGCGAGAACAAAAGTTTTCCAAGAAAACTAGTTTTACTACCAAAATAAGTCATATCAGCGACGTAATTAGCGACGCCAACTTAAAACGTAGCCAATATTTTTGGTTTTAGCGACGCCAAATCTAAGCGTCACAATACGTCGCTGGTAGCGACATACAGCGACATATTGCGACTACCTATGGTCTAATAAAAACCAACGTCGTTGATTTGTCGGAAAACGTCGCTAGTTTTATCAGTTCAGCGACGTTTAGCGTCGCAAAGATTATAACGTCGTCGAATATTAAACCAATACCGACGCTTTACGACGTATTTCGGGCGTCGCTAATTTCTGCTAAATAGGGTTTTCTCGGTTCCACTTTTTATTTCTCCCTCTCCCCAAATTTTTTATTCCCGCCCCTCTTCTCCCGACCTCGACGACAGCCCGACCCCCTTCCCTCCGGCGCCGCTCATCATCCTCCTCCACCGCGAACTCCTTCTCCTCCCTCCGGCGAGCCCCTTTCCCTCCTCCTCCTCCACCGCGAGCCCCTTCTCTTCCTCCACCGCGAGATCCTCCTCCTCCACCACCGCGAGGAGACTGAAGGTAAACCCTAACCCTAATTGAGGTGTTTTTCGTGTCCAAAATGGACACGGAGACATGTGTTCACTGATACAGTATGTTCGTGAGGTTTTGGACACTTTGTGTCCATTTGTTGGACACATGGACACCCGCAAGCATGCATATATATGTATTTTACCTCTGTACACTTAATCCCCTCCTCCTCCACTACCAAACTTGTCCTCCTCCTCCTCTTCCACCACCGTGAGGAGACTGAAGGTAAACCCTAACCCTAATTGAGGTGATTTCGTGTCCAAAATGGACACGGAGATACGTTACGACCATATGTTCACTGATACAGTGTGTTCGTGAGGTTTTGGATACTTTATGTCCATTTGTTGGACACGTGGACACCCCCAAGCATGCATATATATGTATTTTACCTCTGTACACTTAATCCCCTACATACACTTGTGTATTTTTGTATTAATTTGCATTTGCATATTGGGTTTGGGTTTCGATATAGTGTTTGATACATTGTTTCACCTTGCAACATTCCTACACTTATTTTAGACAACAAGTATATGAACCAATTAGTCAACATCTATTTGTTGAAGTATGGTACTCCATTCTTCGTAAGTTCTAGCTATATATGTCTCAAGATCCAATACTCAAAAATCCCAAGAAGAAGAAGAAGAAAAGAATAAAATGACATAGCTCAACACCCTATGACAACTCTTTGTAGAATTGTGTTAAAGTGTGAGTTCTAC
This sequence comes from Iris pallida, assembly GCA_029216955.1. NCBI lineage: Eukaryota > Viridiplantae > Streptophyta > Magnoliopsida > Asparagales > Iridaceae > Iris > Iris pallida. The sequence goes on along the minus strand of JANAVB010011798.1, from coordinate 2,177,947 downwards.
AGTATGAGTTCTACAGTATGGTTCTTTTTGTAGAATAAAATGACATTGCTCAATCCTATCGATCCTCCATACAAGTCTTCCTTCATCTATTGTCTTAAAGTGTGAGTTCTACAGTATGGTTCTCTTTGTACAATTGTGTCTTATTTTAGACAACAAGGGTTTCCAATTTTTATAGGTAACATGGCAACATGTGTAAGGGAACATATAGGTGTGTGTTTGTGTTTGAAAGGGAGTGTCACAAGAGTAAGGCGTGAGCATGTGTTAGTATTTTGAGATGTGAGAGTGTTTGTTCTATTGAGGTTAGTACCAACTGACAAGTTAGGTTAAAAGAACCTGAGAACTATGGTGTGGTTGTATACATCATGTATATGTATGTGTGTGTCTAGTGGGAGAAAGGGGGAGGGTTAACTAGTACCAGGTATTTGGAGAGGAGGGAGAGTTTATACTAGTATATATAGACTAATATCCTAAAACTTGACTTATACAACTTAGAAATGGCTAGTTTGACCAAGTTGGACTAGTTTAGCTTAGAGTTGGCTCGGTTGGACTATACATAATATATAGACTAATTGTCACGACCCGGTCCCAATTGCTTGGGTCGAATCGGATCATGCCCAGCCTGCACCGTTGTTGAGACGGCGGCAGTAAGCTGTTCAGTAGCAGGTAACCATACAACAACACTATATTTGTCACAACTCAACATTCGGAAATTTAAAACTTTATTAAACTTTTACATGAAATAAAAGATACAACTTAAACCATTTTTTTTATACATCATGAATAAAAGAAAACTCTAGGCAAACAGCTCAGCAATCTCGAATTCCTCGTCTTGGGATCGCGTAACAAAGCCTCATCATTGATACCTAAAATGTTGGGTCTCCAGTCAGGAGGGAGCAAAGTACAATTACGAATATCCAATAATTCAAATAATAATTTAAAATTTGCAATGTTAAACAATTTGAAATACTTTAACAATATTTTTCACAATTCTACAATTGAAAACAATGTGATTTGAGTAGGTAACGAACTATGACCGGCTTGGGATGATTCAATTATATCCTAATGATACGGTCCGGCCTATCCTCGTGTATAGGAGGAATCAGCTCGCACAATCAATGATGCAATATAGGGGTATTGGTCATAGACGCTACACTACTCCCCCAATATCCCGAGTCAATCAGATTCAATCAATGAGTCAATATTCGAACTCTAGGAGAGAGTTTCGTGTAGCAATGTGGTTTAAAATTGCAATAAAACAATTACTAGATAAATTACCAAATAGACATAACTGCACTTGCCTTTGTTTTAGAATGACTGGATAGACGAGTCGGTACCGAGGAACTAGGTCAAACACTTCCTCGAAATCCTACATTTGAGATTCCAGACTTAGAAACAATATTCAACCCATATCTAGATGTGCTAGTTACAATCTCTAGTAGTAATGTCCTAATCAGGTTTTAAGTTGTATTAATCTACAGCTAACATTTACGTCGCAACTACGTGCGTTTGATTAAACCGGTTAATTGGATTATTTGAAAATAACACGAGAATCAATTTAACTTGGGAAAACTTTGAGTTTTTGTAATATATTTATAAAAATACAATTTCTTTTAGCGATAAACCGTGAATTAATAATATTTTATTTATTTTAACTAAATTCGTAATTAACCAGTAATCGCGATCTAATCTACGATTTATGCGACTAACCAAAAACCACCCAAATTACATCCACCAGAAAAAGAAAAAATAAAATAAACTACGCTACACAATACAGTGGCACAGCTAATGGTCCTAGGGTGGGCTTATGCCCTGTACAATTTTCTTTTACATCAAATAAGAGAAAAGTGATTTAATTAATAAATAAAGTGCAGTAATTAAATAACTATAATATATAGCCTAAATGTTAAATAAAATAATTAAAAATGAAAGCTACGAGTCTCAGACTCGGTCCATTCCTCAAAATTCGGCTAATACCCCAACGTCCGGTCGGACCGGTGCGTTTGTATTTTGCCGGGGCCCACAGACCGGTACGGTCGTCGCCCGAAAATCAGTTTAGAAATTCATTTTCGAAAGCCAGTTTTTGAAATCAATATAAATATAGTTTTTGTAAAAATTTGGGCAGCACTTCCTCTATTTCGGGACAAACCCAAAACTGGGAAATGCGCCATGGAAAACCTGCAAATATTCCATCCCAAATAATAATCCCAAAATATCCACCGAAACTAATTTCCAACACCACCAGAATAATTCCCAAACAACCGAATTTTCCCGAAATATCCGGGAATCCCAAAAACAAACCAAACCACACCAAACCAGCAGATAAAGCACAGGAAAAAAATACGCTAACGCAGCTAATCGAAAATATTACGCAGCTAACCGAATTTCCCAAAGGGAAACCGGGGACCGATTCTCATCATGGACTCTACGGGAGGGACGAACTACTGTGATTAACAAGAATTTACCAAATTCCGTTGGCGGGGAGCCGCGGGAAAAGCTTGGGAAAAACCCGAAACGAAGTTCGGCAGCAGGTCGCAGATCTGGACAGTAACGTCGCGAATCCCGGACAGCAAAACTTCACGGATCCAGACTCAACCACGCACCGAAGAGGGGCGGAAGAGTCTGCGGGAGAGAGGGGATCCGCGGGAGAGGGCTCGCGAGCAGATCTGGCTCGCGGGAAACGGCAGCAGCACACCGGAAGGGCGCGGCCAAGGGAAACGGCGCGCGGACAGTGGCGGTGGGGAGCCGCGGAAATCAGCGGGAAACGCCGGCGGGGTCGCACTGGACGGCGGAGGACAGCGAAGAACCGCGAACAGCGGCTGCGGCGCTGGGGCGGCGGAGCACTGACAACGCGGGGGCGCGCTGTCGGCCGAGGTCGATGACGGGGACGGCTGCGGCGGGGAGATCCGCCGGGGAGCTCGCGCACAGAGGCGCTGGCCGCGGAGCTAGGGCAGCGGCGGGGAAGCGGATCGCCGGAGAGGCGACGAAAAAGCGGATCTGGACAGCGGGGTACGCTGTCGGAGTCGGTCGGAAGACCCACGCGCGCGTGGAGAGGGGCGCACGGCCGCTGGCTTCGCCGGAAATGGTCGGCGAACAGGGACAGCGCCGGGTGGCGCGGGGGAGGCGCGGGGAACCGGCCGCTCGGGACGAAAGGGGGCGCGGCCTCGGATGGCCGGGAAGCGCCGGACTCGTCCGTGCAAGGGGCGACGCTGGTCGGGGCGGTCGCGGGTGGCCGCGCGGGGGAACGGCGATGGGGCGGATCGGCGGTCGCCAGAGGCGCGGCTGCGGGCGGATGGCGACGGCTTCGCCGGACGGGAAACAGCCGGGCTAGGGCTAGGTGAAAGTGGGGAAGATGGGTTTGCTCCAGAGATGGAGATGGGTGTACGGGAGAGAGAGAGTTTATTCTTCTGTTGAAGAGATGGGAGAATGGATGAGTAAATAAAGGGTGGTGGAATGAAAACGTGTGGATAGAAGTTAATTTATTCTCTGTAATGAGAATAAAGAGTGAGGGAAGTTGGAGTGGTGATGGTGGGATGGGAGTTATAAGAGGGGGAAGTGGAAGAGTTTGTGTGGAGTAAATAAAGGGGAGTTAAGAATGTGAAACGAGGGGTTAACAAAACGTGTGGAGAAAGAGTCCACAGGTCGGGTAGATCTAGGAAAGGGGTTTGCAGGTTGGGAAAATGGATCGGTCTCGCGGGTTGGACTGGGTCAGCAACCAAAAACCCAATTCTTTATTATTTAGAAAATAGTTTCAGCCGAAAATAATAATATTAATAATTATAACATTAATAATAATAATAATATTAATACTTAAAATTTAACCAAAGTTGTTATTATTATTATTATTTTTTTTTTTAAAAATGCAACTAAATTAATTATTCTAATAAAATAGACTATGGGTTTCACACTAATATCCTAAAACTTTACTTCTACAACTCAGCCTATATAAAATATTGTAGACACGGGTGATATACCGCCGCGATAATCTCTGACCACCGCACGCACAAACACGCGAAAGAAAAGTTAGCAATGCGAAAAGAAGATGACAGATAATCTCTGACCATTTAACGTAAAATGTCATGTGTACATATACTGCAGAAAGTGTAGACTGTATGAACTGACAATTGCATATCATTCACTACCTTGATGTATCTATCTTACAGAATTATTGAGCTGAATTACTATCTGCAAAATCGTACTTGGATGTACAACCGTCATCCTGATGACATGTGCGGTGTACGGGATGAATTCATAGAGGGTGTACACCAGTTCCTGTAGTTTGCCAAGGCGTTCCCTCAGTACATGGACGGTACCAAAATTAAGTGTCCGTGTGTGAGATGTCGCAACTTGAAATATCATCCAGAAGTGGATGTCACGTATCATTTATACTCGAAGGGTTTTATGCCGAATTACTATCAGTGGAGCAAGCACGGAGAACTTGTGTCTTTAGTATCGGAGTACGAGCCTTATGTGGATGTCCACAACAACGCTCCTTACGACGATGGGTTGGTGAACATGGTTTTCGACGCGGTCGGGCCTAGTTTCGATCCGGATGATCATGATGCACCTGAGGAGGCACCGAACCCCGATGCCGTACAGTTCATGGAGTTGTTGGAGAATGCAAGGACTCCATTATATCCTGGTTATGAGGATCATTCACCGTTGGAGGTGGTTACAAGATTGTTGAGCATCAAGTCCGATTTTAACATGTCGCAAGATTGCTACAACCGTCTTATGGAGTTGCTTATAGAAATATTGCCTGAGGGTGCGAAGTTGTCTAAAAACTTCTACCGGTCTAAGAGGATGGTTAGATCGCTCTATATGGGATACGAAAAAATTGATGCCTGTCGCAACGGGTGCATGTTGTACTACAAAGACGACAAGGATGAAGACGCCTGCAGATTTTGTGGTGTCGATCGCTACAAGGCATATGGTAGAAAAAAGTCTGTCGGTGCCAGGAAGCCTACCTCTTCGATGCACTACTTGCCGTTGACGCCGCGGTTGCAGCGGTTGTTTATGGTGAAGGAAACTGCAGAAAACATGAGTTGGCATAAGCGGGAACATACCGAAGGAGTGTTGGATCACCCATCTAATGGAGAAGCATGGAAGCACTTTGATCGAGAGTATCCAGATTTTGCTTTTGATCCGCGTAATGTCAGATTGGGTCTCTGTTCCGACGGTTTTACCCCATTCGAACTTTCGGGATCCCAGTATTCGTGTTGGCCTGTGATCGTCACCGCGTACAATCTACCGCCTTGGATGTACATGAAGACTACGTATATGTTTCTCACCGTTATTATCCCAGGTCCGAACAATCTAAAAAGGAATATCGATGTGTATTTACAGCCGTTGATTGATGAGTTGAATCAGCTGTGGGAAGTAGGTTCCAACACGTACGATGTATCTAGAAAACAAAATTTTCGGATGCGGGCAGCACTTATGTGGACCATCAACGACTTTTCGGCCTATGGAATATTATCTGGATGGAGCATGCATGGTCGTCTTTCATGTCCGTATTACATGGACAGCACTAAGGCTTTCCGTTTGAAACACGGAGGCAAACCGTGCTTCTTCGATTGTCATCGACAATTCCTGCCGAAGGATCATCCATACCGGAGGAACAGGAATGCTTTTCGTGCTGGCGTTGTGGAGAAGGCTAATCCTCCGCTAAGGTAGACCGGATACACGATATGGAAGAGGTAAAAGATTTACCAAGAGCTATTGAGCAGCCTACTACGGGCTACAAGTGTGACGGATTTGGTCGCACTCATAACTGGACGAAGAGGAGTATATTCTGGGATCTTCCATATTGGAGCACCAATCTGATTAGACATAACCTTGATGTCATGTATATCGAAAAAAATGTGTTTGACAGCCTAATTAATATTGTAATGGACGTAAAGGGGAAGACGAAAGACAATCCAAAGGCTAGATTGGACTTGGAAGAAATATGTAGACGTCCTGTATTGCATTTGATAGAGGACGGGAATGGGAAGTTGAAGCAGCCTAAGGCAATTTTTTCACTGGAGAAGGAGGATAAAGTGAGGCTTTGTAGGTGGATTCAAGGTCTGAAATTTCCAGATGGGTATGTTTCGAACTTGAGAAGATGCGTCGACCTCAAGGAGAATAAACTGACAGGTATGAAGAGCCATGATTGTCACGTATTCATGGAGCGGTTAATTCCGATTGTATTTCGGGAATTCTTACCGCAGGCAGTTTGGGATCCATTGACGGAGCTTAGCATATTCTTCAGGGACCTTAGTTCTAAGAAATTGCTCGTTGAACGTCTAGAAAAGCAAGAGAAGGACATTGCGGTTATACTGTGCAAGCTAGAGAGGGTGTTCCCTCCTGGATTCTTTGACTCTATGGAGCATTTGCCGATTCATCTTTCCTACGAGGCACGTGTTGGTGGACCCGTCGAATATCGATGGATGTACCCGTTCGAGCGACATTTGAATCACCTAAAAAGAAAGATAAAAAATAAGGCTCGGGTCGAGGGTTCTATTTGTGAAGCCTATATTCTCGAGGAGATTACAAATTTCTGCTCCTCATATTTCAAACCTCATGTTGCTACGAATAGAACGAGGGCTCCGAGAAACGACGACGGATATCAAGAATTTAATGATGGAATACTGAAAGTATTCAATGCGTCCGAAAAGCCTTCGGGGAAAATGAAGAAGAGATATTTGAATGACGAAGAGCTAAGGGCTGCTCAGATGTATGTATTACTCAATTACGACGAGGATAAAGTGGAGAAGCTAGAGGGGTAAGTAACTCAGGATGATGAGTTTACGTCATCTCAGTATAATAGTATAAGCTAATATTATTGTACTAATCGGCGGTTGCTTCGTTATTTTCCAGCACATATAATGATGAGTTCAGGCTGGTTAGACCCTACCTAACAGGAGAAGCATTAGAACAAGAAATGAGACGTCATTTTCCTTCTTGGTTGAGCGAATATGTAAGTAGCTCGGTAATTACTGGCCTCTTTTAATGCAACTGCGCAATAAATAACTTATTATCGCTTCTTTGATATTCAGGTCGATCGTCTAATTTCATCCGAGATTGAATTAATTAGAACTCTTGCCAAGGGACCAATTACTTTTGTTAAAATATGGCCAAGTTACTGTGTCAATGGCTTTCGGTTCAAGTCGACAAATGCTCCGATCAGAGACAGCTTCCTGGATCTTGATTCCACGAAAAATAGTTGTTTGTGTATCAAGTCTTGGAACTACAAGGACGTCGATCCAGGAAATGATTTCTTTGGCATCTTGCGAGAGATTGTGGAGTTGTCATATAATAATGACAGAGAACCTACAAAGATCGTGTTGTTCAAGTGTGAATGGTTCGATCCGATTGAAAATCAAGGTTGGAAAATTGACAAGCATGGTCTTCTGGATATAAACTACAAGCGTAGATATCAAGGCTACGAACCGTTTATCCTAGCAACTCAGGCTCAGCTCATGTACTTCACAGCTTATCTGAGACGGGGAGCAACGAAGTCTGACTGGTGGGCAGTATGCAAGACTAAAGCCAGAGATACTTTTGATGTTGACGAAAAAGCTTACCAGGAGGACGAGCTACCTCTTGTAACCAATATTGTCGATGTGGACTCCACGGAAGTTACGCATTATACGACACATAATGTAGAAGATGTAGAATTATCCGAAGAGGAAGACGAAGCCGACGAAGGCGAAGATGAAAGTGAAGATGAGGAGGAAGAGGAAGATGAGGTCGAGGAAGACGAACAAGATGATTATTCTGAAGATGATTGAGAGAGATATACTTATCTGAACTTAGATGTTTCTTCTAGAATACATTATCTGGACTTAGATGTTTATTGTAGAATGTATCATCATATGTTGTCTTGGTTATTATCTTGTCTTTGTTGTACTTTCATATTTCTAGTCTCTATTATTTGTTGTACTTTCATATTTCTAGTCCCTATTATTTGTTGTACTTTCATATTTCTAGTCTCTATTATTTGATGTATTATCATATGCTGTTATCAGGTATGGCAGGTCGTTGCGGAGCGTACCGAAGGGGACAACGAGGTCACTCTCCTCCGGTACTTCCTACAGGTACTGCTAGAGGACGGAGTTTTCCTTCGGTACCTTATTCTGGTACCGGCTCTGGATCCTCGTCACCAATTACTCCTCCATATCGGACAGTAGGTGGGCCTGGTGGGACGACGTCACGTGGCATATCTCCTAGGACGAGTAGTTCCAGGCCTGTTAAGAGTGATCGCCCGTCTAGCGTTCCTACTGCTGATACGATAATGGAGACGAATGAGCAGATGGCGGAGGCTGCAGCGACGGCCGAGGCGGCGGCGCCGACGGCCGACCAGCATCATGCAGATGATGCGTGCGCACCTCTGGAGAAGAGGAGGACGGAGATCTGGGCCGACGGTACAAAGTAGGTATTTTGGTTTATAATTTTTTTCTTTCTTTTTTTATCATAATTTAACTTTTTTCATGAATATAATATGTTTGTATAGATATCGTCCCCCAGAGGTACAGAGACGTCTAGGCCACATGCTGAGGCATAATTATGGTGGTGCTTGGATTAACTACTCTGAGGCTCCGGACGAGAGGAAGGCCTTCTGGTTTGCGCGCTTCAAGGTTAAAATATATTTGCTTTTAACATGAATCATATAATTTTTGTATATTATATATAACTGATAAATATTTGGTTTGCGCTCTTCTAGGATATGTTTTTCTATCTACCGTACCGGGCCGAGCTTATCGAGGGGATGTTTCCTGCCGTCGCTGCCAAGCTAATCCGCGACTCTACCAATGATCAGAAGGATCGTGATCGTGCCGGAAAGCCGATCCAAGGTTGGATCACCCCTGATCAATGGAATGCGATGAAGGCTCGATTCGAGGAGCCAAAGTACAAGGATAAGTCGGGGAAGGCCAAGGCGGCTAGGCAACATGCCTCGAAGTGGTGCGGTGGGTCGATTCCGATGACAGAACATTTTCGTCGTCTGGTATGTCTTCCTCTTTTAGAAATATTATTTTAATGCAAAATCGATAAATTATTACTAAGATAATATATTTAATTACAGGTAAGGAAGGTCGGTAACGCCGATATGGTGACCGTCTTCCTGGCCACCCATCGTCGCGGCGCTGACCTTATTGACGAGAGGGCCGAGCAGACTTATGTAAGTATTACAATACGTTATCTTAATTTAATACTTCGTGTCAATTTTAATATAACTTAGTAAATATGATGCAAATAAATATTCATGTAGTTAGTAATAATAAGTACATTAATTAGAAATTAAAAATAATAAGTACATTAATTAGAAATTAGTAATAATAAGTATATTAATTAGAAATTAGAAGTTAGTAATAATAAGTACTTTCTAGGACGAGTATCAGAGGCTACGGGAACGGGCGGCTGCTAGTGCACCTGATGCTGGAGAGGCCGGTACTTCCTCGCAGCCCACTCAAGCTCAGTCGGAGGACGAGCTGTGGATTGCCGCCGCTGGTGGACTCCGTAGGGGTACGTACTACGGTACGGGATCCTATGGCGCCCTAGTTGCGACCCAGTCCTCTAGGACATCTCCTGCTAGTGTGTATGGTCCACAGCCGTCCCAGGAGTCTGCCCGAGTCCACTAGATGATGGAGTCTCTCCGTGACGACCTGCTACGACGGATCGAAGAGCAGTCTCAGCACGACGATCCTGCACTGCTAGCACGATTGGATGTGCTCGACCGCGGCATTATGGACCTCATGGAGACGACTGAGAGGACAGAGCGCACCGTTGGAGGGTTAGAGCGTACGGTCACGGAGCTGCAGACATGACAGATGACCATGGCCGAGAGGATGAGATTGGCGCAGGAGTCGACGGTCGAGAGCAGTGATAGAATGTTATCTATCATGGATTCATACCACCAGCGACTTACAGCGTTGGAGCGTGCTGGTCTTCAGGGTGCACCTTCATCGTCGTCGACTCTGCCGCCTCCACCGCCATCTTCTTCGACACCGACTCTACCGACGTCACTGCCTCCATCGGTATCGATTTCACGTGAGGAGTATGAGTTGTTCTTATCCCTTCGTCACGGCGGTGCCCCTTCTGCACCAGATTCCTAGTAGTCCTAGTTAGGACTGTTTTTGTGTTTGTTTCATTCTTTGTTTGTGACTTGGATATTTGTTGGTTGTGTAGATTTGGATACTTGGTTGTTTGGATACTTGGTTATTTGGATATTTGGTTATTTGGATACTTGGTTATTTGGATATTTGGTTATTTGGATATTTGGTTATTTGGTTAGTTGTTGTGTGATTGTTGTAAACTTGGTTATTTGGATATTTGGTTATTCGCAATTATCGACGTAAAGTATACAAACTTGGTTAGTTGTGTACAGCGAGAAATGGACATTCTGTGATTGTTTGGATCCAACTCTACAGTGAGAAATGGTTATCTTTTTAAACTGCAGGGAGAAATGGACATTCTGTATTTTATTTTTTTATTTTTTTCAGACTTAGCGACGTTTACCGACGTACACCGACGTACATTTACGTCGGTAAACGTCGGTAAATATGCAATATTATCCAGTTTACCGACGTTTTAGCGACGTTATAATATGTCGGAAAACGTCGGTAAACGTCGGTGCACGTCGGTAATATTTCCAAGAATTCCCAGGATTTACCGACGTTTAGCAACTTTGAACATGTCACTAAACCACCGACGATTCGTCGGTAATACGTCGGTAATTTACCGACGCGTAGCGATACGCAGTAATATGTCGCTAATCCACCGATGTCACGACGGTAGACGTCGGCAATATACCGACGTATATATACGTTGGCAAACGTCGATAATTGCGACGTTTGGCGACGTTTAGAAGATTAGCGACTTACATTTCAGCGACTATCACGAAACGTCGGTAATTCCGTCGCTAAATATCTTTAGCGACAAAATTTGTCGTTTTAGCGACGTCTTTATGCGTCGCTAAAACGACTTATTCTGGTAGTGTTTACAAACTAAGAAAGAAAAGTATAAAGGTACAATTTGATTCTAAGGAAGTACAACTGTAAAAATCTGATCAGAAGACGGTCACTTTATCCCTTGGACGATACGATATCGAATAAGAAAGCCTTTAGTGAGTGCTATAGCAACTTGGTCAGGAGATTATGATCATTAGTGATCCTTGAGAAGTGATTTGGAACTCTATTTATAGAGTTTTAAGATAACTGTCGGACAGTTACCCTGATTGGCGTACGCTTACAATTGGCGTACCATTATCTATTTGCGTGAACGGTTGGCTTAACTACTTGGGACGTGTGGCATTCTATGAGAGAGATATGCTTGGTCATGGGCAGTATCACGTGCACGTTCTTCGAGATTATTAGCATGTGCGCCACATCATCTAACTACTTTTGGATGAAAATCAATCAAGTGGCACCACTGATAAGTGGCACTGGCACAATTTGTTGATCGGTGCCATATGCTTCATATATTAAATCTGTAGAAAATGACTACCTCGTGCCAAATGATAAATAGCGCAAGGCAGCTGTCAATCATTATTACAAAATTTGACACAATTTTTTCGAGCGCTGCGCGCTCGGGATTCGAAAAAGATTTTTCTCGACTGACATATTGTCAGTCATTATGACTTAGCGCCTGAGCTTCTCAAAGAAAGCTTGCCACGTGGGATCACGCAACATTCTTCTGAGCGCCATTTATTTCTGAGTGTCATTTAATTCTGGCACCATTTGTCCAGCGCAATATGTTCTTTCTAGCAATTTTTATCTTCTACAGAGACCATAGGTTCTGACATATTTTTTGGTGCAAAGTAGATCCAACAGCGGACACTATTTTTGATCTAAAATTATTATTTTGCCCCTGTATCCAGAATTAGACTTTTGGATAGTCAAAATTAGATATTTTCTTATGCCAAAAATATTGGTGATGTCTGTTTCAGCATCCGGGGACATTTGCAGGAGTTCAGTTTTCTTGGGCCTTTGATCTGATAGGTTGTTTATTTGGACGTGACCGATTCTACACTAGGCAAGTATACCTTACCGAACTTTACAATATCTACATACATTTCTATATTATTGTTTCTTTTATGTTTTACTTGATTACATATTTTCCTTGATTGATGCCGCTGTTATTTTCTAGTTTTATGTGCACGTAGATTGTTCCCATTTTCCTTATTACTTGTCATATTCTCTTATCTTGTTCATGTGTGTGTCTATTGATAGAATTGATTAGCCTATGATATATTCACTTGACATGATTAACCTGGACTAGACTTGGAGTTGACATGTTTGACTTGACTTGTAGTTTTACGTGAGGACCTTTGTTGTAGACGTTGACTAAACTTGACCACTCTCAATCGTTAGCAACCACCGGGCTGCGATAGAGACTTAATATAGGTTTTTAGAAACCACCGAGCTACAATCTATAGGGCTGGTAGAAACCACCGGGCTGCGGTTTACCTCAATTTACTTTTAGTCGCGTTTATTAGCACGATTCTCGACGACATGCCATTTCTTTTATGTTTTTGTTTTTGTACTGTACTTCCTTCAGTCTTTATTTTCTTGTACTATTTTATGTCTTTCCTTGCATGTTATTACTGTTAAAGTAGGCTTGTATATTATGTGTCTTACTAGTCCCCTGAGGATCTTGCAACCTTTCTAAGCTTAAATAGAGAGGAGGGCTGCCCAGAGGTTTATGGTTCTGAAGGCGAGATTGGAGACGTACCTTCGCATGACGATGAGATAGTTCCAGAGGATTTCTCGTGATTATGTCATTACTTTATTTACACTTGATACTTTATTACAGTTCAGCAGACTTGTAGTCGACTATTTACTTTATTTTTTTTAATGTGGTTTCGAGATATCTTACCTTCACATTTATTATCTATTTTACTGTTGGACAGTTGTTATTTTATTATCTTGTTGGACTTGGTTATCTTATAGATTATTGTTCTGTGTAGATGAGATTAGTTGTGTACCTATGACTTGTGTTGTTATTCTGGGTTGTTCTCATGATTTACAGCTTAAGCATTAGCTAATGGACTTGATAGGTAGTTTTGGCTCATTAGTGAAATGTTACCGGCATGTATCATATTTCTGGTCCTATGTATTTTTGGACTCGGGCATTACATGTCTAGTTAGTGACTTGCATTGAGATATAGATTGTTCGAGTCATGGATATGACTAGTGCAATACATGGGCAGGAAAGACTATTAGTAGGCGTATGAGACAGCCATTCATTAGCCTTATGGTTGCCCGGTTATGGGTTTATGGTTTTCCGGTTATAGGTGTACTGCTAGAGGATATATCCGGCAATGGCCGCTGACTTATCGTCAGGATACGGTCGAGAGGTATATTAGTAGTACATAAGCCTCTAGCAGATGTTATGTTTTATTCCTTTACCTACTCATACATACCAAAGTCCTCTTCGACGTGCATACACGTAGATGGATAGCGAGCTCTGTTATTTATTTATTCAGTTCATGTATGGTATGTTTCTTTTGTATCTTGTTACGTCCCTCTGAGGACCTGGTTCTTTTTCAGATCCGGATGAGCACTTGTATCCTACTGTTTATAGACCAGGGATAGAGACAGGTTATTTTGCTGAAGATTTAGAAGTTGTGCCAGAGGAGTTTTCCTGATCCAGGGATATGGAGATTGATTAGAGTTATGGACATTTTATCTAGTTAGCATGTCCTGGCTATTTCTTTATTTCAGTTATTTTCTATTTTTCAGCTTGTACTTTTATTTTCGTGGATATATTTTTACTAGACTTTGACTATTTCAAACAGATTTTTTTTGTATTGGATATTCAGACATATTTCTATTTTATTCAGACATCTTTGCATTGGATCTTTATATATTGTTGTCTCTATGTTGATGGTATCATTCTGTGGATGATGTTGATGTGGAGATATTAGATTACATGTGACTGTTGTATTGTAGATGTAGGATTTCAGCGTACTTGTAAGCCCACTTCCCAAATTTTTAATTTTTTTAATTTTATTTTTTTATGATTAATTTTATGGTCATTGGGAGTCATGCCAAAGCTTGTAGGTGGGCTATGACCATATTAAGGTCATATGACCTCTAGATAGCTTATATATGTATTATTTGCTATTTTATATTTTTCTACAATTTTTGGATTTTTTAGGTATTTAATATTTAAGGTTTTATTATTTTTAAGGACTTTCAGGATTTATTGTAAGGTCATACGGGGGTATTTCTGGGCCAAATATTTTTATTTGGGCTCTAAATGACTAAAAAAAATTTCTAGAATATTTTAGAATTTTTCTAGATTTTTTTAGAATTTTTGAGAATTTGTATATAATTAAAGCCTATAGAAATTATATTTTATAGGCTTTGGGAATTTACTGTGAGGTCACACGACGATATTTTATGTTAAAATATTTTATTTAGATTCTAAACACTTAGAAATATTTTCTACAACTTTTTAGAATTGTTCTAGATTTTTCTGCAATTTATTTTGATTTATTTGGACTTAAAATAATTTTTAAATAATTTTCTGAATTAAATAAATAATTACCCAGTCATCCACCCGGGGGGGGGCACCTGTCGGCGCTCGCTACAGTAACCGCCTCCCTCTCTCCTATATATATGCATGTATATTCACAAACCCTAATTAATTCCTCCTTTGTGGTTGTGATTCCTCAACTTTCCGAGACGATTGTGGAGAGCCCCGACCTCAGCTTCATGCACCGTTTTTTTATTGGATTCGTCTCGAGGTAAACTTCATGAATATATAATTTATTTTCATCAAATCCATATCTTAATTTCTGTAAAATTCGTAGAGTATTAGTTGCTCGAAACTTGACACGGTTTCGATATTTTCGAGATTCCGGGAGAACCAGAAATCAAAATCATGAACCGTTTGAAGTTTCGAAAAGCTAACGCAGAGCTCTACGATATATATTTTTCCCAAAAAATATTTCATTCATCTAGTATTTTAGTTATTCTGTTGAACTCAGAATTGATCGGTTGATCACCGTTTTGGTCACGATTAGCCATAACGGCGATATCTTTTGACCAAAGTATGATTTTGTGGCACGGTTGATTCCAGCGCACTTGTGGCACTGAAATCTACTAAAGTGCACTTTCAAAATCTAAAGTTTACAGTGCTTGACTAGATAGTCAATGGCACGCCTCGATTTGCGTGCCATGGTTTCCAAAATTGGAAACATGACTTTTGATAGCTAAACTTGCATATTTATATTATATTTATATTATCATTAGGTTAAATAATGTTTTTAAGTAATTTATTCCAAAATTAAATATTATTATATTAATTAGTAACCCAACTAGCCACTATACCATGAATTTAGAACTATAACATTAGAATTGACTTGTAGTTTTCGTGCACGGTTCGTGGTGCGATATGTGTTATAGGTTGACAGCTTCTAGATCGACATTCCCCTCATCCTCTACTTGTGACTACGGTTTGTGCAAGAATTCAGGCAAGTACAGTATTGTATTTATGTTTTAGTTCATTATAACGTTTACTCTATAGTTTTCTTGTTTGATATCCCGTTGAGTCATTGCTTGATATTCCATTGAGACACGATTGTGACACCATAGTTATCGTATCTTTCTTAGTGTATCATTGACTGTTATTGATTGTTAAAGAGTCAAGAGGAGAAATACTCAGTAAGTACGTGAACAAATCCAAACATTTTAATTGTGGATAGCTAAGTCGTACACCCACGTATGAGTTACCCATACCTTTTTATTGTGGATAGCCATCGTATGATGTGCCATATTAGCCAAGTCGTTCACGTATTAAAAGGTATTTCACACACACATAGTTGTTACTACTTTTCCTTTATCTAGTCTATTATCTTATTAGATCACATATTGCTAGTTTACATCTTGCCAATTCATATCTCGTTAGTTCATGTCTTACTAGTGCTAGTTCATATCCTATTAGTTTATCCTAGTGCTAGTTCATATCCTATTAGTTTATCTCTTGCTAGTTCTTTATATACTCTTTGCCGTCATGGTTTTTCGTTGTTCTAACTTATTTTGGACTAACAATATTAATTGCAATATGGTTGTACTCTGCTCCTTTCCTGACTGGATCGTTGTTATAGGTGAGGATGACGTGTCTACTTTTGCACTATGGACCATACGAGGGGGAGATAGAGACTCGAAAGACAAACCATAGAAGACTAGTTAGATGTGTGGTAGTTTTCTATAAATGTAAAAGCTTACATTCTTCTTCAAATGTAAAACTTCTATATTTTGTAAAGTTGATTTAGTTGTTGTTAATGAGCAATTAGTATTTATGAGCACTTTGTTTATTGCGGGCTAGACAGCGTACTACCGCCGATACCGCGGCGTAGGCTGGACTTGGACACGCACTCGTATCCCGAAAAGCGGGTGCGGGTCATGATAGTAGTACGATTAGGGTAAGTCCATTAAATTGGGATATTTATTCTAGCCATATAACTGGCATGCTCATGTCTTGGGTTCCTATGTATTTGGAACTAGGGCGTGAGAATTGAAAAGCTTATTAGATCCCAGTTATATATAAATCCTAAATAAAAGGTTTCTTAGTCAAGAAAACTATTCTAACTAATTTAGTTTCAATAGAAATTATTAATTTAATACTAATTATTAAAAAAACCTTTGTGTGAAGAAGGTTACTAAAAATGGTAGAAGGATAAAGTAATTAATTCTCTAATTAAAAATTACTTGGCTCCCAAGCTAAGGGAACATTCTAGAAAGGAGTTAGTTATAACTAACTTAGGATATTGTCACATGTTTAATTAAAATAAAAAGAAAATATAAGTTTTTGTTAATTTCATTTTGTTTTTAGAATTCTATAAATACCCTTAATTCTCATTAACCCTTTTTGCCATAAATTTCAAAATAGGGAATTCACTTTTTTCCAACAATTTTAACCCAAACACAAATTCCATGATTTTTCCTCTAGACTAAGATTCATAACCAAATATTGATCCCCAATATCCTATATTTTCCTCCATTTCCTAAACACTAACCCTAACTCTTCCTCCTCCTACAAGGAGCTTCGACGTCCGATGAGCTATGGTTCCTTCGTACCTCCATTTAGCGAGTTTGTCGACTTCGGTAAACTCAACACAGGCCTTCCCTCTACTGCACTCGAGCCTAACATCCTGGCACTACCAGTGCCCTTGCTCCAGCGGATCTTCTGTCTCACCACCTTCAAAGACCCTGATCCCAACTGGTAGTATTGTCGCTCACACCCCAATGCTGTGTGCGACGGATTTTTCGCATGCACCTGCATTTGTATGCTCCCTCCGTCCGACCCGAGTAGTGTCGTACTCTGTCGACGGTCGAGAGTTGGGCCAGCATCCATTTTTCGCGTCCCGGAGCTTCGTCTCCAACCATTCTGGTAATACTAGCGACAACTAGCCATTCGGTTCCTCGAAATCCTCTTTGAGCACCCCGTCACCATCATCATGCTAGGTCGGGCAATTTCACATGCATACAACGTGGTAGAGGAGCTCCACTGTCATTTTCGTCTTCTCCGATGGACGTTTCCTCTCCGACGATAGTTGTGCGTCACTGATTGCCGAACCATGGTTGCATCTGAACTCCGGTCGGCAATGTCGCCTCTTCCCAATCAATTTCCACTTTCTGGTACACCCTCCCCTCTCTCTCTCTCTCTCTCTCTCTCTATCTATATCTTCCCTTTCATTCGGTTGAAGGAAGTATAGTCATGGAGAATGAAAAATACGAAGTTATGGGTTGAACTATTAAACAGTAAGAAATTAGTTGGGCCAGATTGGTGGGGTTATAATAAATTGGTTTGGGAACTTTGAGTAAAGTTAAGCTTAAATAAATTTAAGTGGGCTTCATATATTAAGTAGGGGATTATAAGAAGTATTTTACCTATAAATTTCTTAGGTTTACTTAACTAATAG
Organism: Iris pallida; assembly: GCA_029216955.1. Lineage (NCBI taxonomy): Eukaryota > Viridiplantae > Streptophyta > Magnoliopsida > Asparagales > Iridaceae > Iris > Iris pallida. Next base: position 2,160,036 of record JANAVB010011798.1, on the reverse strand, counting down.
GCTTGACTTGGACCATAATATATATAAATAGTAAGTTGGACATTTGGGTATAACTGCTGATTAAAATATATAAAATCAAATAAATTAAGAGGAATTATTTGTTGGACTTGGGTTAAGAATAGAGTTAGACCATTTATTGATGAAGATTTCACTTATTGGGCTCTAGGCCATAAAAAGAAGAAAAAGAAAATTACGGTGTCCGGTATAATGCTCGCAACTTTTTGTGCACATTGTATTGTATGCATTTTGGGCCACTGGCCCTCGACTCCCACCATAAATGCAAGGAATAATATACTTCTGTGATGCGATTCACTGATCTTCCTGTTGGAGTGGGTGGGGTTCCCAACCTATGTGGAGAAGATCCTGGAGTGCGACGAGCGCCGTCCGATGTCGGAGAAGCTCGGGAGTAGTTGTTACTGCTGCTGCTGCCCCAAAGGGGGTTCTGGACCAAGTCTGCCGAGTTCGGGCCGAACTCGGTCCCAGGCCGAGTTCTGGCCGAACTCGGTCTGGCCGTTCCAGGGTTTGGCCATCCAGTGCTGGTTGCCCCACACAGAGTTCTGGCCGAACTCTGTGTGTCGGGGGGCTGAAGCGGATTTCAGGATGAGTTTTCATCATTGGATCTAATCCAACGGTCCAGGTTGGTTGCGGGATTAGAGAGATATATTGAGTTTTCTCAACCCTAACTCATTATCGCATTGGACAACACAAGTTTGAGAGAGAAGGAGGCAAGAGTGCCATTACAACTTCGGAGAAGAAGACGGAGGATTGAAGGTCGCTGTTCGAAGGAGATCGTGTTCGGGTAATCTCTACTCGTTGTTCTCGCTCTTCGTAGCCTTGTAATCATTGTTCTTATCTCTGAGTGTTGTGGGGATCCGATTTGGATCGGGAGGAGTTTGTAGAGGGTGTAATTCTTCTATTCCATTAGTGGAGGCTTCTCAGGGTTGGACTCCGATCGTCCCGTGGTTTTTCCCGCAAGGGTTTCCACGTCAAAAATTCTCTGTGTTTGTGTGCTTGTTTTTGGGTTCGTGCGTTGTTTGCTCGGTCCTCTCGCAGGTACTCTCCGGTTTGGAGAAAGGTTTCCGCGCTTCTTTCCCAACAGAGTGGTATCAGAGCAAAGGTTTTGTTCTGGCTGATACCAACAGAGTGGTATCAGAGCTTTGGGTTCAAAGGGTGTCAGGAGTTGACAGAGGAACCAGAGAGGAGAGATGGATGCGAAGCCGGTGCGCATGGTGAACCTTAATGGCACAAACTATCATTATTGGCGGAGCAAGATGAAGGATTTGCTATTTGTCAAGAAGCTGCATCTACCTGTGTTTGCAACCGAGAGGCCCAGTGATAAATCCGAGGAGGACTGGAAGTTCGAGCACATACAGGTGTGTGGGTACATACGGCAGTTTGTTGATGAGAACGTGTACAACCACGTTGCCAATATTGAGCACGCGAAGACGTTGTGGGATAAGCTGGAATCCTTGTATGCGAAGAAGACCGGGGTAAACAAGTTGTTCCTGATCCGAACGATGATGGGTCTGCGGTACAAGGATGGGGCGTCTATTTCGGATCACTTGAGTGAGTTCCAGGGCGTGGTTGACCAGCTATCTTCTATGGGAGTCAAGTTCGACGACGAAGTTCAGGGACTGTGGCTGCTGTGTACATTGCCAGACTCGTGGGAGACCGTACGAGTATCTATGATCGCTTCTGCTCCAGAGGGCGTGGTCAGTCTGGAGTTTGCCAAGAGCGAGGTGTTGAATGAAGAGATGCGGAGACGTTCTCAGGGCACTTCATCCACATCCCACCACTCAGAGGCACTTATTTCAGAGAGCCGCGGAAGGGGCAAAAGCAGGGGTCCAGGTGGTGGCAGAGACAAGAGCAGGGGGAAGTCCAAGGGTCGTTACGAGGACTCAGAGTGTTACCATTGCGGTAAGAAGGGCCATATCAAGCGGAATTGTTTTGCTTGGAAGAGAGAGAAGAAGGGCGACAAGGGGAAGCAAGAAGAGAATACTACAGCGGCGGCCTCGATGCATGGAGGCGATGTGATCGTCGTAGGTGATGAGGTCATTACTAACCTCGCCTGCGATGACAATTCTTGGCTGGTGGACTCAGGGGCTTCAGCACATGTATCTCACAATAGGGCACTGTTTGCCACTTACACGACAGGCGACTGCGGCGTGTTGAAGATGGGCAATGGAGATGTGTCGAAGGCGGTTGCCGTTGGAGATGTGCATTTGAGAACGAAGACAGGTGCGGTTCTTGTTCTCAAGGATGTTCGTCATGTCCCTGATATCCGTTTCAACCTGGTGTCGGTTGGAAGGTTGGATGACGAGGGATTCTTCAGTCTCTTCGGGAATAGTCAGTGGAAGCTTTCCAGAGGTTCGATGGTGATTGCCAGAGGAAGCAAGAAGTCCGGTCTCTACTATATGGAGGGGAGCGCAGAGGGGGCACAGGAGGTGAACGCAGTCAGTGACGCGTCTACCGAGTTGTGGCACAGGCGGCTCGGCCATATCAGCGAGAAGGGGATGAGCTACATGGTGAACAGGAAGGTGATTCCGGGGCTCAAGTCTACAAAGTTGGAGAAATGCACGCACTGTTTGGCTGGGAAGCAAAATAGGGTGTCTTTCCAGAGTCACCCAAGTTCGAGGAAGCCGGCGTTGCTCGAGTTGATTCACTCAGATGTCTGCGGTCCTATGAAGGTAAAATCTCTTGGTGGTGCTTCTTACTTTGTGACTTTTATTGATGACTGTTCCAGGAAGGTTTGGGTCTATGCCTTAAAGACCAAGGATCAGGTGCTGCCTACTTTCAAGGAGTTTCAGGCCTCCGTTGAAAGGGAGACGGGCAAGAAGTTGTTGTGTGTTCGGTCCGACAATGGCGGCGAATACATCGGTCCCTTTGATACGTATTGCAGAGAGCAAGGGATACGACACCAGAAGACTCCGCCAAAGACACCTCAGCTCAATGGTGTAGCGGAGCGCATGAACAGGACACTGATGGAGAGGGTGCGGTGTTTGCTGTCAGAAGCAAACTTGCCGGGCAGTTATTGGGGTGAGGCTCTTCTCACAGCTGCTTATATTATTAATTTGTCTCCTAGTGCTACTTTGCAGGGTGATATGCCTGACAAAGTATGGTACGGCAAGGAGCCGTCATACAGTCACCTGCGGGCGTTTGGTTGTAAAGCCTTCGTGCATATACCGAAGGACGAGAGGACCAAACTTGAGCCGAAGACGAGGCGATGCGTCTTTGTCGGCTACGGTCGAGATGAGTTTGGCTATAGACTCTACGACCCAGTGGAAGGAAAGCTCTACAGAAGCAGGGACGTGGTGTTCGTCGAGGATCAGACCATGACCAACACTCAGGATTCCGAGACGCCTTCTGAGGCTGAGGAATTGCCTGAGTTAGAGTTATTTCGCTTCGAGCAGTTTCCAGAGGACATCGCGGAGGATCCAGTTGTGGGGGAGCCGGTACATGGAGTTGCTCCCAACCTTGATCATCAGCCTGCTGATGGTGGTCAGGGTATCCCTCAGGAGGATGAGCATGCCGGAGAGGTAGTTCCTGAAGGGGAGGAGGCTGTCGGTATACAGCCAGCACCAGTGGCTCCACTGAGAAGGAGCAACAGGGATCGTCGACCATCTACGAGATACTCGCCGGATGAGTATGTGCTATTGACTGACGGGGGAGAGCCCGAAAGTTTCGCAGAGGCTATGGAAGACGAACACAGGCAGGAGTGGATGGTAGCTATGCAGGAGGAGATGAGTTCCTTGCACACCAATTCTACTTATGATCTGGTACGGTTGCCAAAGGGCAAGAAGGCTTTGAAGAATCGATGGGTGTTTAGAGTGAAGCAGACAGATGATGCTACTCGCCCTCGATGCAAAGCGAGGCTGGTAGTCAAGGGCTACGGTCAGCGGAAAGGCGTGGATTATGATGAGATCTTTTCGCCTGTCGTCAAGCATTCGTCTATTCGGGTGGTGCTAGTATTAGCAGCCAGTTTCGACTTGGAGGTCGAGCAGATGGACGTGAAGACGGCATTCCTCCACGGTGATCTTGAGGAGGAGTTGTACATGGAGCAGCCAGAGGGATTCTGTGAGAAGGGCAAGTCACATTTGGTCTGCCGGTTGAGGAAGAGCTTGTATGGTCTGAAGCAGGCTCCGAGGCAGTGGTACAGGAAGTTCGAGTCGTTTATGGGGGAGCATGGTTATGTACGGACGACGTCGGACCATTGTGCATTTGTGAGGTACTTTGCCGATGATGATTTTATCATCTTATTGCTCTATGTTGATGATATGCTATTAGTGGGTCGGAATGCCACTAGGATAGCGGAGTTGAAGCGCCAACTGGGCGCGGCCTTCTCTATGAAGGATTTGGGCGCAGCGAAGACTATTCTTGGGATGGAGATCAGCCGAGAGAGAGAGTCCAAGCTGCTACACTTGTCCCAAAAGAAGTACATTCACCGGATACTTCAGCGTTTTGGGATGGACGGGTCGAAGAAAGTGAGTTCCCCCCTCGCGGCTCACTTTAAGTTCACTGAGGAGCAGTGTCCATCTACCGAGGACAAAAAAGAAGATATGGAGCGGGTTCCATATGCCTCAGCTATGGGAAGCCTTATGTATGCCATGGTGTGTACGATGCCAGATATTGCTCATGCAGTTGGTACGGTTAGCAGGTATCTTTCGAATCCTGGAAGGGTACACTGGAGTGCGGTCAAGTAGATTCTACGATATCTTCAGGGCACTGCTGGTTGGAGACTTTCCTTTGGTGGTGACGAGCCGAAGCTGGTTGGGTATACCGACGCTGATATGGCTGGAGATGTAGACACGAGGCGATCGACTTCAGGCTACGTGATGATGTTTACGGGAGGAGCAGTGTCGTGGCAGTCGCGGTTGCAGAAGTGTGTTGCCTTGTCGACGACGGAGGCGGAATACATTGCGGCGACGGAGGCTTGCAAGGAGCTGTTGTGGATGAAGAAGCTGTTGCAGGAAATGGGACTGAAGCAAGAGCAGTATACTTTGCTTTGCGACAGTCAGAGTGCTATCCATCTTGTGAAGAATCAGACGTTTCATAGCCGGTCCAAGCACATCGAGACTCGATATCATTGGATACGGGATGTGGTTGAGAAGAAGGACGCGGAGCTTAAGAAGGTGCATACAGATGACAACGGAGCTGATATGTTCACGAAGATTCTACCAAGGGGGAAGTTTGAGTACTGCAGGCAGGTCGTCGGGATGACGACGTCCTCCCCATAGTTGTGAAGGGGGAGATTTGTTGGAGTGGGTGGGGTTCCCAACCTATGTGGAGAAGATCCCGGAGTGCGACGAGCGCCGTCCGATGTCGGAGAAGCTCGGGAGTAGTTGTTACTGCTGCTGCTGCCCCAAAGGGGGTTCTGGACCAAGTCTGCCGAGTTCGGGCCGAACTCGGTCCCAGGCCGAGTTCTGGCCGAACTCGGTCTGGCCATTCCAGGGTTTGGCCATCCAGTGCTGGTTGCCCCACACAGAGTTCTGGCCGAACTCTGTGTGTCGGGGGGCTGAAGCGGATTTCAGGATGAGTTTTCATCATTGGATCTAATCCAACGGTCCAGGTTGGTTGCGGGATTAGGGAGATATATTGAGTTTTCTCAACCCTAACTCATTATCGCATTGGACAACACAAGTTTGAGAGAGAATGAGGCAAGAGTGCCATTACAACTTCGGAGAAGAAGACGGAGGATTGAAGGTCGCTGTTCGAAGGAGATCGTGTTCGGGTAATCTCTACTCGTTGTTCTCGCTCTTCGTAGCCTTGTAATCATTGTTCTTATCTCTGAGTGTTGTGGGGATCCGATTTGGATCGGAAGGAGTTTGTAGAGGGTGTAATTCTTCTATTCCATTAGTGGAGGCTTCTCAGGGTTGGACTCCGATCGTCCCGTGGTTTTTCCCGCAAGGGTTTCCACGTCAAAAATTCTCTGTGTTTGTGTGCTTGTTTTTGGGTTCGTGCGTTGTTTGCTCGGTCCTCTCGCAGGTACTCTCCGGTTTGGGGAAAGGTTTCCGCGCTTCTTTCCCAACACTTCCATCATCCAGTCAGAACTTTTATGCCACTCCCCGTTGACCACCAGAGTCACTCGGGTTCAGCAAAAGGAGAAAATTGTTTAGTTTATAAACATGCCTTTGGTAAATGATAAGTTATACCTAGGAACCTAATAGAAATTCCCATTGAGTTCATATGAAAAAAATATTAATAAATATTCCCATAAATTCTTGTAGAGGTTTGGATTAGACCGCGACTACATCAACTTTGGACCCGAGGCAAGTACATCAAGGTGTGTATCGGGCCGGCCTGGGCCCAGCGTTGACTGAATTTGTCCGATCATAGGCCTGGTCGGGCTTAGCCCGAGGAGAGAGCGAGTCGTGCCTGCCTTGATTAAAAGAAGTTTGAACCCAGCCCGAACTCGAATAAAAGTGGGTCGGGCCTGACCGGACTAGGTCCGGAACGCTTCAGGGTCGGGCCGAGTTGGCCCAATTTTTAGAAAAAATTAAAAAAATAAATGGAATGGAGAAAGTAAGAAAAATTTATAAACTTAGTTAAATTTAGAATTTGGTATAACATTTTTTAAACTAAAAAAATAAAAAGTAAAGATTTTATTTAGATATAGTTAAAATATTATAAGGCTAAATAAATATGACCGTCTTTAAAACTACCATATATGCTAATAATTTACATATTAGCTATTATTAATTTTATTGCTTATATTGGGTTGTCCATAAGTACAACAGAAATACTATAACATGGTATTAATAATTTTATATTTACTCTATTAGAATAAACTTACTATTTGTGAATGATATTGACCTTAATATGCTACACAACAGATTTATGCTTTGAAATGTTTTCAATGACTATCAATTAATTGTCATATACTAAAAATAATAGTGACATAATAATTCCTTATTAGCTCTTATACTTTGAATGGCTATCAATTTATTGTCATATACTAAAAATGACAATCACATGATAATTCCATATTAACCTTATGTTTTGAATGACTATCAATTAATTATCATATACTAAAAATGACATGATAATTTATATTAACTCTTATGTTTTGAATGACTATCATATTAACTCCATATTAACTCATATCGCGGATCCCGAGTGACCATTGTGGTCAGCGGGGAGAGGTATAAAAGCTCTGGCTGGATGGTGAAAGATTAATGGATTGAGCCACGAGAGCGTATTATTTCTTCCATTTATAGTGTGAGTTGGGGATAGTAGGCCCAAAAGACAAACAATGCAGTGTGCACAAAAAGTCCTGAGTGTTACTCCGAGCACCATAATAAAAGAATGGCTATCAATTAATTGTCATATTGTTGTTTTGAATAACTATCATATATGATAGGAGTTTCCATATTAATTTTATGTAATTACTTTCCATATAGATTTTTTTATTATAATTAGATACTGAATATAGTTGGTTGTCAATTAATATATTAAAAATACAATAATATTTAATAATTTCATATTAAATATATTAGAGTAATTTTAGTATTTATGTGAATTACCTAGCTGGATACAAATGGAATTTAAAATAATTACATTGATTGTAGCTAAATATTTAATTAAGCCTTATGTTTTAAATGACTACTAATTAATTATTATATTATTTTGAAAAAGTAGTTTCCATATTAGCTATTATTAATTTTATGTAATTACTTTTCATATGGATTCGCACTGTAATTAGATACTACATATAGTGGGTTGTCTTTAAGTACATATTAAAAATACATTGACATGTAATACTTTCATATTAACTATATTAGAGTACATGATAATATTTTTGAGAAAAAGAGTGATAAACTAGAAAGGAACAATTTTAAAGAAAGGAAAAGAAAATTTATGAACATCTTATGAATCGAACACACAATCCTACAAAATTGGAGTTAAACTAACTACCATTATACTACAAACACAACTAGTTAATTAAATAAATCAAACACACACACACACACACACACACACACACAAACACACACACACACACACACACACATGTATAGGAGCAACTTACGGGATAATTAAAACAAAATATCTCTATTACGGAACAAAAAAAACAAAAAACTAAAATCTCTTCCACAAACAAAAGCCATACGTACTTTTTCTTCTGAATTTCTCTCTTTAGAAAAATTTAAATCTCTCCTCTTGAAAAACAAATCTATCTCTATCTTAAAAAATCAATACTACTCATCGAATTATTTTTTAAAATAGAAAAAGATTTATTTATTTATTTTAAAATAGAGAGAGATAGATTTTATTTTATTTAGAGACATAATTTTTAAACAAATCTAAAAGATAATCTATCTTTCAAAACAAATCTAAAAAACAATCTATCTTTAAAATAAATCTATCCTTAAAAACAAATCTATATTTAAAAAATTTAATTATAATTTTAATTTTTTAAATGTTATCGGTAATATTACCTTTTAATGTTAATTCTAATGTTAATTTTTATTTAAATATTAATTTTAATTTTAGTGTTAATTTTTATTTTAATGTTAATTTTAGTGTTAATTTTTATGTTAACTTTAATGTTAACTTTAACATAAAACTAAAATTAACATTAAAATAAAATTAACACTAAAATTAAAATTAATATTAAAATTAACACTAATAATAAAAATAAATTTTATTAATATTCACATTAAAATTTATATTAAAGAATAAAATTAACATTAACATTGACATTAATTTAGCATTAAAACTAATATTAAAATTAAGATTAAGATAGATTTTTTTTAAATATAGATAGAATTTTTTTGAAAGGTCTAAACTTTATATATATATATATATATATATATATATATATATATATATATATATATATATATATATATATATATATATATATTTTCAATATATATATATATATATATATATATATATATATATATATATATATATATATATATATATATATATATATATATATATATATATATTGAAATATATATATATATATATATATATATATATATATATATATATATATATATATATATATATATATATATATATATATATATTGAAGAATAGGTAATTCTTATTGATAAAACTGTAAGACAAATACACAAGCAATTACATGCCGATCATTTAATCAGAGAGACCCATACTTCTAATGGCACTATTGATGTTGTTGATGACGCCAGTGGTCGACGTCCTCTTGTCCTCGAAAATACGGTTATTTCTTTCGCGCCATACGTGCCAAACCGCAGACAACAGCCTGATTCTGGCTCTCGTATAGATCACCATGCCCTTGGATTTCAATCCTTGTATCTCATCCACATTAAATTGGAGGCCCTCATAAGTTCTGTCAGGTAGTCCCAGATCTTCTCTGCAGTGATGCCATATGTACCCCGACATAGGGCACCTGAAAAATAGGTGATCTCTAGTTTCCTCAGCACTCTCGCATAGAGGGCACATGGGATTATCGATTTGGACCCCAAAGGATCTCAACCGATCCTTCGTTAATAGTCGACCACGGATTCCTTTGTAGAGGCAGAGCTTGAACTTAACGGCCACCCCCTTCACCCATATTAACTCAGTCCAATTGACCGCAGTTTGGCGTGGACGAATCTGTCCATAGGCCACTTTACTGTTAAACTCCCCTTCCGCCGTATCATCCCAACGCCAACTGTCCTCAGCTTCTTCCAGGTTCAATTGGATTCCTCCTATTTCATTGGCGAACCACCGGCCTTCCTGGCGGGTAGCTAGATCCCAAGTGTTATTATTAATGAGTGTACTAACATGATCGTTAGCCCCCACCATCTCATACGTGGGCCACCCGAGTTTATCTATGAGGCTCTCATGCTGAATCCAGGGATCGAACCATAAACTGGTGTTCCTCCCATCGCGAATCACCCGAGTAATGAGGCTCTTCAGTATATTCCTTTTCCGTAGTAGGTTTTTGTAAGTCACGGAAAAGTTATTGTCTATATCTTGGATCCAAAAGTTCCCCGAGCGAACATACCTGCTTCTCATCCATTGAGCCCACAGAGATTTACCTTGCAAAAGTGTCCAAGCTTGTTTCAGTATGGCAACGTCTCGTATAACCCATAAGGAACGGAGACCCGGTCCACCTTCTTCCTTCTCTAAGCAGAGTTCTTCCCATGAGATTGCATGTAATCCTCCTCTCCAATTGCGCACAGAGTCTCGATTTTCTTTATGGTTTTATTTGGAATGTAGAGAGCTTGCATCCAGTACGTAGTGATTGCAAGGATCACCGCTCTCACCAATTCAACTCTGCCTCCGAATGATAACACCTGTGATTGCCACCCTTCCAATCTATTATTGACGTACTGGATCAATCCCGAACAGTCAGTGTCCCGAACAGAAGTAATTGATAGTGGCAATCCGAGATACTTAACCGAAAGTTGGCCCAAACCGATTTGTAGAACTTTCGGCCACCTGTCCCTCTGAGGGCAGTCTCTATTAACGTACAGCATGCTCTTGTCTTTATTAAGTTGAAGGCCAGATACAGTCTTGAACTCCTCTAATATGGAGATAAGAGTACGGAAACCGCTCTCCGTTGGTTCCATAAACAGCAACAAGTCATCTGCATATATAAGATGTGAAATGCTCGGAGAAATACGATGATAAAGAGGTCGAATATCACCCTGGATAACTGCAAGATCCATCTTGCACGTAAAGTGCTCCATGACGGTCGTGAATAGATACGGGGAGAGAGGGTCTCCTTGGCGCAGTCCGCGGTTGCTCCCGAAATAGCCCACAGGTTGACCTTTGATGATAATTGAGAATGTGGGCGTGGTAATGCACTCCTGGATCCTGTCCACCCACCAGTTGGCAAATCCCATACTTCGAAGCACCTCACATACAAACTCCCGGTTCACCATATCATAAGCCTTCTGTAGGTCCAGTTTGATACAACCTTTTTGCCCGCCAGTTTTGTTGAATTCTCGGACAAGTTCATGAGCGAGCAGGCAATTCTCTGCTATAGCTCTACCTTTGATGAAAGCCGATTGGTTGTGTGAGATAAGTTTCTGCATCAAACACTGCATTCTGGAAACCATAAGATTAGTGATAATTTTATATATGAAATTACAACAAGTAATTGGACGGTAATCTCCGAGCGCGGTGGCCCCCTCCTTCTTCGGGATCAGAGTCAAGAAGGTATGATTTATTTCTTTAAGCAGGCGCCCCGTTTTGAAGAAATCTTGAACCATCTGCAGGAGGGGTAGCCAGAAGTGATCCCAATGCTGTTGGAAGAACCCCGCATTGAACCCGTCAGGTCCAGGGGCTTTATTGGCATCCGCGTGCTTGACAATAAGCTCAATTTCTTCCATAATAACCTCCCTGCGAAGCTTGGCGTTGCCCTCTTCAGTAATAATTCTTTTGCAAATGATCTCCGAAAAGCTGGTAGAATAATCGGTTTGGTTGTATAAAGCACTATAGAAAGAAATGGCTTCATTAGCAATCATATGATCTTCAGTGATAACCCGCCCTTCATTATCGATAAGAGACCCAATAGTGTTCCTGTTCTGCCTGGCCCGAATGGTAGAGTGGAAGAATTTGGATCCCCGATCACCATCCTTGAGCCATACACATTTGGCCCGCTGTTGGAGTTCAACTTCCTCCTGGAACCGAAGACGACGGAGAAGGTCTTGAAGTTCAATCTCTTCAGCTGCTAACGAGGGGTCTACTGGCGCATGTTGAAGTCGGTTTTGGACTTCACTAAGTGCCTCCTCAGTCTTCGTTAGATTGGAACTCGGGCGGGAGCGGTTCCAGAGTTTAAGTCCAGCTTTCACCTATTTGAGAATCTGAACGATCCGGAATTGAATATTGCCAGGCCAGACCGTTGAGAGCCCCGGTTCAATCGCCTGGGTATAGCCCTCCATTAGAGGCCATGCATTGTTATATCTTAAAGGTCGCCTCCTCTTGATAGAATCTTGACGCAAGCGGACTAAAAGAGGGGTGTGGTCGCTTGTGCCACAAGGCAGTCCTTCCACATAGCTAGTATTGAACTTCTCTAACCAATTCAGGTTGCAGAGTGTCCTGTCAAGTTGGCACACCACCCTGTTCGTTGCAGAACTGTTGTTCCAGGACCACAAGTGGCCAGTACGGGATAGGCAATGAAGCCCCGACCGAAGCAAGCAGGATTGGAAGTCATTGAGAATAGACTGTGGAACCTGTCTGCCCCCCAACTTATCCTCCGCCTGTAATATAGCATTGAAGTCTCCACAGAGGAGAAGAGGGGAGCTATTATCGATTTCAGCTGCAATCTTCGTAATGTCACTCCACAAATTATACCATAAACGGCGATCGTTGTGACCATAAACTGCTACAATTGTTACTTTGAGCCCACCTTTATTAGTGAAATCAATACAAATTAATTGGTCAGATATATATCGTACCTGGCCGAGCCAATCCCCGTTGTACCACATTACCCAGATATGCTGCTTGTGGACAGGTTGTGCACGGTAGTCCATTGGTGTGGTGTCCGTCTGTCGATAACTGTTCCCGTCCTGATCTTGCTTTCTAATATAGCTACAATTGTACATTGGTGTTTCTTCATCAGATTTTTAACCTCTCTCCATCTTCCTATAGAGTTCGCTCCTCGAACGTTCCAGGTTAAGATTGTCATGGATACTTATTGACGGGGGGATGTTGTCCTTTTTAAGTCTCTGACTCTCCCGTGGACGAATAGGAAGAGTACCCGTGCCCAAGTCCTCCTGGTTTCCTTGCGCCATGGCTTCTGGTGCTGCCGACTTGCCCTTCACGAGTAACTTCCATTTCGGGTTAGCCACCATGAGGGCCTTACTATTCTCCAAGGGACTCGAATTATTAGGGTCGATTCCCATCTCTGCCGGGCTGCCATGAGGATTGGCCAGCGTGACCGACTGACGTACGTCTCCGACCTTCCCTGTGTTCCCATCACCAGCTACCCGTTGGGCTTTTTCCCATCTGTTCGCCATGGTGGCACCATTGTTCCCACCGGCTCCAAAGACAACCATCTCCTGAGATGTCCCAGTGACTGGAGACCCTTCACGCTCCGAGCCCGGTCTCTTCCCCAGTATGGATCCCCGCTCCGATGTCTGGACATGTGATGTCGGTTCGTTGCCTCGATCTTGTTCCATCCGGTCTTCTAAAGTATTATCCTCTTCCACCGCAACTTGTGAGATTTTATCTCTCATTGCGAATCCATCATCATAGGTTCCTCTTGTGTTTGTGCTTCCGTCGTGCCCGTACCTACTGTCTTACACTGGGAATTTGTATGGCCAAAACACTGGCATATTGCGCATGACGGAGGAACCCACTCATACTCGATTTCCTGCTCCATGAGTTCCCCATTGGGCAATTTGATATCTATCTTCCCCGGTAAATCTTCGGCAGCTTGTATTTCGACAAATACTCGCGCATATGAGAGGTGTTGTCGCCTTGCTGTAGGTAAGTCCGTGCGGAGTGGCTTCCCCACAATGCTGGCTAATTTCATTATGGTCGGGATACTCCATAGTTGGGGAGATAACCAGGGCATCCTGATCCATATCGGGATGGATGACAGTCGGTCCTTCTCAAAGTTTGTCTCAGGGCACCAACGTTTCAAGACCACCCGACGCCCGTCGAACGTCCATGGTCCTCCTTGTAAGATGCGCTCCAGATCCTCCTCCAGGTCAAACTTAATGAAGTAAAATCCGTTTTCCTTGGAGTATATATCCATCCCTTCTTTCGGTCGACATTGGCGGAGCGCATAACCTCGGAGCTGACCATAGAACGACCGATTGCCCATCACATATAATACAAGCGTGTTTCTCCAGTATTCTACAGTTTCTTGAATATCATCGCACGTGATCTCTGCCACCCTCTTGCCGTTGATGATAGTTGGTTCAATGTACTGCAGATCAACCTCCTCTGGGGCCGCCATCGTCTTGCATACTTCCGCCCATGAGACCAGTTTGAGTTGGACTCCGGTGGTGCTCCTCGCCTGACTCCGCAGAGGAGTCGTTGGAGGTGTCCTGGTAGAACCCGCGGGAGGATGGCTCGTCTGCTTATCACTTGACCCCACTCCACCTCCCGTCGTTGGGTTTCTGGTATGTGTTGGAGGAACGCCAGATCGACCTCCGCCCAACGGGCCGGTCCTCCTAGGCATGTTCTTCAGTTGGGGATGACCCATGTTGCGCCCCCCATGGCGTGGTGCTTCTTTCTCCCGTTTCTCTGGTTGCGGTGGTTGGGTCCTCCTCCTCCTCCTTTCGATAGTTGTCCACCCTCCGGCTTCTTCCTGGAACCGAGCCTCCTCTGGCGCCGCCTCCGAAGCTTCCTGGCTGAGGTTGTAATCCGCCGCGCCGTCAGAGTCAGGGTCGCCTTCCGTGGAAGGAAGCCCTAACGCAGACATTTTATATATATATATATATATATATATATATATATATATATATATATATATATATATATATATATATATATATATATATATACTTATTTTCTAAAAGAAGAGATTTAAAAAAATTTAAAAATAGAGAAATTTGGAAAAGAAACGTAAGTACGTGTTTTTTTCCTTTTTGCAGAAGGGATTTTTATTTTGTTTTGTTTTGTTTCAATAAGATATATATATATATATATATATATATATATATATATATATATATATATACACACACACAAAAAAATATATATATATATATATACACACACACACACACACACACACACACAAAATATATATACACACACACACACATGTAGACCATGCTTCGAACGGGCCTGACTAGGTCCCCGACAAGGCCGAATCGACCGGGTTGGGGGGGGAGGGGAGGGAGGGGTAAATCCTATTTGGCTCGGGTTTTCTATCGGGCCTACGGGCCAAAAATGGTAACTCAGCCCGAACTCGAGTCTCCTATAGGCCGAACAGGGTTAGCCCATTGACCGGGCTCGGATCGACCTAGGTCAGTATTGACGGGGCCATGCTCAGGCCGGTTTTCGGGATGACTGCCAGTTACACACCTTAACAAGTATATGATAATATAGACTCTTTATTTAGATTGTTCATGCTCATGATTCATATTGGACACAAGAGTAACACGTGGACATTGTATTTTATTGCGACTAGGACAATGACATAAAATAGCGAAAAGACAAAAAATACTCTAATTAGACACATAAAAAAGTTTTTTACATTGTTTAAAATGAGCTGAAGTTTTCTCACATAATTAATAAGCAAAAAAATAAATTGCACTAAGCAGGCACACTCGAAAACATGAAGCTTTCATGCAGCATGTGCCTAAGCAAAATTTTCTTCAGCATTGACATTATGCTCACTTTGCAAAAGTTCAAGTACGAAGTTCGAATTTTGAGCTCAAATAAAATTAGAGACTGCTTGACCTCGTATTTTTGCTGCCGCACAGTGTTCAAGGCAAGTGTCCTCGCATTTTTGCGATAAAGATTAAGAGTTGAGTCGAATTTGTCCTTGTTTACGCGAAGTTGTTCAGGCAAGACTGACCTTCATGCGAAAAAGACAACCTCCTTAGAGACTAGAAAATTTTCCCATAGGTAGAAGAAGTTCATCTCTGTCGAGAACGAACTATTTTAAGTTCGTAATTGTGTATCGTGTCTCTATAATTCTTTTCTATTTCACTTGATTATAGTATGTACAATAAAAAATGAAAAAAATACAAAAGATAAGAAGAAAAAAAAAGCGAAGAAGACATTAGCCTCTTTTCGAAACCATACCAACGGCCATAGTAGGGTATGTTGGAAATATTTTCTTTTTCTTGTTAAAATTTGTAACAGAAATAAACAAAATTAAAGTTACCGGCCTCCGAAAAAGTTGCACACGAAGCACTGCCCTAAGAGTTGATTCGGATCTATGTGCAGACTTTGTCCGAATGCTCCTAGTGGTAAAATTCTCGCTCTACCAGTATCTCGTCGTCGCACACAACTCGGGGAGATCGACCAGAACTTAGCTCTTGCCCAGAAAATAGAAAGGATTATAATGGAAATGGAGGAACGGAATAGAGAAGCAGTTTTTCAAATTTTTGGAGGAAGAAGATGGAGAGATTTTTCCTTCTCTCTTGTCTTTTACTTAGAAAAATAAAATGAATATATAGGCTAGCCAACCCAAAAGGATTTAAAGGAGATTAATAGGAATAATGGAATGATTATTAGCCATTAAGAGCCATAAAATGGTAGCTTGAATGGTATTGAAAATAATAAGGTATAATGATAGGAATTTAATAAAAATAAAGGGGTAATGAAAGTTGGGTTTTTACCAACAGTTACAACAATCCTCCCCCCCCCCCCAAAAAAAAAACCAAGTTTCGAAACCGAAGATAACAATGTTCAAAATGAGTAAAGATGGAAGAATTTCTTGATAATTATATACTATGCATAGATGAGATTGACTACAACCTTGAATCTCACTTACTGACTATTGTCTTTATCTGAAGAAGTGCTTGATGGACTACGCCTTGAATCAAACTTCTTGAACCAGATTCAAAAAATAATACACATAGTACGCTAGAGGTTCTTGGGTCTATCAGGTGGCTCGTTTGATTGGCCAGCGCACTTTTTTATATTCATAAGAGTTGTCTAGGATCGCCATGTCCTATAGTCGCAGCCTTCACGACCTCTCACATAGGTAAGTCTTCAAAGGGTTGATGATTGGAGTCAACCTTGCATAATCATGCTTGGACCTATTAAGAGTTTTAAAAACTCATCCTAACCAAATCATGCCGGAACACTGTCAGCATATGGATGGGGTATCCATGTACAACATTGTACATCCTCTTAGGTATTTATTTTAAGAGAATTTAATCTCAGGGTCTGTGTTCCATAATAGTCACCTAAGTCCAGCTTGTTTCTATCCATTGAACCGGCTTCTTAGGATCTCCAGTCAGACTCGGTTGGGTTACGACTACTGGTGACTTACTTATGGGCTTAACCCTACCCCCTCGATGATACTATGATTAATTTTCTAGGCAAACTCTTCGTCAAGAGTAAACAGACTCTTCGTCAAGAGATCTGTAAAGTTCTTTTATAACTTTTATAGTCAAGAACAACATTTTTGCCTTTTAGGCTCTTTAACACAGTTGCAGGTACCTATTCATCTTAGAATTTACAAGATCATGCTTTAGGAGTTCTTTAGCATGATTTATAAAAATGATAGGTATAAAAATATATAGATCATGTATAGGCATAATAAGATGCTTGATCTATTCAGTTTCAATACTTTATGAAGTCATAACAAGAGTGAAAATTGGGCCTAGATCTATTTGATATATACATTATAAGATATCTGAGCCATTCAGCTTCAACACATGCTATGTTTAAATATACCATTTCAAATTCTTTGATACTTTAGCTATGATAGTTTGTCACATCGACCTATCAACTTATGAGTATCTAAGTTGTTCCACAGGTGAAAACTTACACTAGATCTTAGTGATCTTTAGTGTTTTATATATGAAGAAAATGTCATATAATGACTCAAAAACACTTAAAATAATATGAAACCAATTGTAGTCCATTTCTTTAGGAATTTTTTGGTTTGACTAAGCCAGATATTTTGGTTACTCCTAAATCATATTCTGTGTCATCAGAATCAAAATGTATGATTCCACTAATTGCTAATATAAGCCCTTAGGATAGTGAGCCAAAACTCATATGACTCTGTCATCTCTTAATGTAAGACACAATAATTTTTAGCCTTAGCTCTAAAGATTTATCTTTACAAGTCATGTTTGCAAAAATGACAGTCTAATGTACAAAAATAATAGTTTAAGTGAATTGCTAATCAACCTTAAGAAATCTTTAGTCTATCAAGTGTTGATTAACTTGGGTTACCTGTAGCTAGCGGAGGTCCACAAGGGGGCGATTAAATACCGTGTTGCTTAGAGCTATTTACATTCGGTTGACAGAAGGACCCTTTCGGCTTGTACCCAAAATAATCTCAACTTTTAGAACTTTTAGATTTAAAGGAATTTGCAATTTCACTGACTATTTTCTTGTGACTAAATTGTTTGAATGAATCAAAAGAATTATTAAGTCATAAATTATGTGCAAAACAAAATTTGTCTAGTATAATCTGAATATTGTGACAATATGGTCAACTAAAGTTCAAACATATAAACCGGCCTAGGAAAGATATCATATAACATCACTAAAATCTATATACATAAACCAAGAAAGTTGGCTCACACACTCAATAATATATATTTGTCCAACTAAACTTGGGAATCAAAATGAATAGAATATGTAGGTAAATGTGAAAAATACCTTTCTTGATGATCGGAGTATTTATGTACCTCTTGATTTCGGCTTAGCGATAAAACTTAAGGATATGTCTCTTTTTTTTTATACATCATTTTAGATGTTTCCATTATTCTCGCTTCACCTTTGGCATGTTTGAGCTGGACTAGCACGTTACAATCTCTAATGCTTCTGATTTGGAAGATAACTTTACAAAGATCATGTCAAGAATGAGAGGGTATAAAAAATAAATTTGTATTACCGTTACAGTTAACATGTTGTTCCTTTCCTAAAAAATATAATGGTTCTGCCTCCAAAAAAATAGAGATTAGTCACAAATTGTAAGAGTTTGTAAACTATAACAGCATGTAACAACAAATAAGTAATAAATATGAAATCTCAACAATATTGCATTAGAACTTGTATAGTTTAGTCATTGGCATCAACGTTGCTAATTTGTATCAGGACATAATTTCTAACATATGACTGCATATTTCAATGTTCCACAAAAGAATTTCCAATTCTGAAACCTTATTGATGATCTCAAAGTAATGAATTCTTTCAAACACAATCTGTAGTAGCATATCATTATTTCATACAAAAATAAAAATCATTAGAAAAAATTGGAAATCACAAAATTCATATTAGGGTCAATATTCCCTATATATATCAAGTATAACTATACAATCAAAAATGTATTATGATTACGACATCTACAGGATCACACACAACCCAAAATCTTGGAGCCTATCAAACCAAGCCCCAAAACTAATCTACTAAGTTTCAGTTAATCTTCCCAATGAATTATGTATATGCATATATTAAAAATAGTTCAATCATAATATATCAGGCTTCTAATAAAACAAAATGATAAATGAAAACTTTTTTGCGACAATGGGTTCAGAGGTTAGAACAATTTTATATCAATTTATTCTTACATTAAACATGATATATAAAAATAATAACATGAGTTTATCTGATGTAATAAGTATTCATGTAAAGGCAAAATAAATATAATAATAATAATAAATAAATAAATAATAAAATGTGTTCCCTTATCCAACCATCTTTAACAAAAGACAAAAAATAGCAAGTGAGCAACTATATATTAGCTTAATTTATCAATAATATTGACATAGAAAAAATACAAACTAATAGGCTATGAGCAATAGTAACATATGGTTGTCAACCTTGTTGCAATGTGTGACGATTTTATTATAGAATGACACCATATCTCTGTATGCTTGCTTAGCCAACATGCTAATGGGTTTGGAAGTAAACCCGTT
The DNA here is from genome assembly GCA_029216955.1 of Iris pallida. Lineage (NCBI taxonomy): Eukaryota > Viridiplantae > Streptophyta > Magnoliopsida > Asparagales > Iridaceae > Iris > Iris pallida. Next base: position 2,140,540 of record JANAVB010011798.1, on the reverse strand, counting down.
TGATGGACACTGACTACAAACATTGATGGTATTAAAAAGTAGTATTTGTCGTAAGGCAAAAGCTCAAACACACGGAGACGAAGCTTTCTCGTATATTATCAACCACACAAGTGCATATTACAAGCTATCCCAACCTCTCTTTATATAGAGAGAGAGGTTGGGGGTTATGAAGAAACGAAAGGCCAACGGTCTTTTGTATGTTACAAGGAGATGAAATGAAGGGCCATATGAGTTCAACACTCCCCCTTGGCTCTCCAGAAATTCTGCTTGTAAGCATCTCTGAGTTTCTTCGTCTGTCTGTAGCTTGCATCTTCAAGTTTGACCATCTACTTGTGCCTCGTCAAAATCTTGCCAAAGAAAATCCAGTGGGAAAAAAACTTTGGTCGAAGGACAAAAGTGTACACACAGGTCAGTGTGATGGGGGTAAACTAACCATTGCAAAGGTGCCTCGTCAAAACCTTGTCAGAGAAAACCCAGTAGGAAAAATCGCTGATCGAAGGACAAAAGAGTACATGATGGTTTAGAACTATACAACTGGATACTCCCCCTGATTATAATAATCCTTAGTGAATAAGGGATTTGAACTGTGTCTCGTTAAAAACCTTGCCAAGGAAAATCCAATGGAAAAAAAACTTGGTCTAAGGGAAAAAGAGTACACAAGCATACATCAGGATGCTCCCCTTTTCACTCGCACTCGACAGGGCGCGGGATATACGCACAACAGGGCATTTGGAGGCGCTCTCCCTCACATGCACACAACAGGGTGCAGGAAACATGTTTCACTTAGGCTAGCTCTGAAAGCTTCCTAAGTCCAATCGCTCTGACATGTTTCTGGAACGAGTGTTTTGGCAGTGACTTGGTGAACAAGTCTGCACGGTTATTCTCCGATCCAATGTGTTGTACTTCAATCTACTGAAGCGCTTGTTGTTCATGTGTAAAGAACAACTTGGGCGATATATGCTTGGTAGCATCCCCTTTGATGTAACCATGTTTCGCTTGATCAATAACAGCGGTATTGTCCTCATAGACGACAACAGGTTCATCTGGGTCATATGGAAGATCACATGTACTTCGAATATGGCCAATAATAGCTCGAAGCCATACACACTCTCTAGTCGTCTCATAGAGAGCGAGTAGCTCAGAGTGGTTCGTTGAAGTAGCCACTAAGGTCTGTTTGTGAGACCTCCAAGAAATCATCGTGTTCCCAATGGTAAAGACATAACCAGATCGGGAACGCCCTTTGTGCGGATCAGATAAGTATCCCGCATCGGCGTAGCCAACAAGGGTCGCGTTGCTTCGAGTGCCAAGAGCGTTGGACTCACTCAAAATCGCGTAGGGATAGAACAAGCCCAAGTCCGTAGTACCCTTAAGGTAGCGGAAAATGTCTTTTATGCCATTCCAATGGCGGTGTGTTGGCGCGGTGCTGTGTCGAGCTAGACAATTCACAGCAAACGAGATGTTCGGTCTAGTACATTGGGCCAAGTACAATAAAGCGCCTATTGCACCCAGATAAGAGCACTCAGGATTCAATATCTCTTCGTCGTCCTCCTTTGGACGAAATGGGTCCTTAGTAATGTCTAGAGAGCGGACGATCATGGGAGTAGCGGACGGCTTAACGTCAAAATGACTAAAGCGTCTCAACACCTTTTGGGTGTAGTTCGCTTGATGGACAAGAATTCCATCTTTACGGTGCTCGATCTACAGGCCGAGGCAAAATCGTGTCTTCCCAAGATCCTTCATCTCGAATTCCCTCTTCAGGATATCAGCAGTTTCTGACAAGTCTTTTTTGGTTCCTATAAGATTCATGTCATCTACATAGACCGCGATGATTGCGTATCCTGAATTGGATTTCTTTATGAACACACATGGGCAAAGTTCGTTATTAATGTATCCCAAATCGATCAAGTATTCGCTTAGGCGGTTATACCACATTCGTCCGAATTGTTTTAATCCATATAGTGAACGCCTCAGTCTAATTGAGAACGCGTTCCGTGGTTGGGAACTACTTGATTCAGGCATCTTTAGTCCTTCAGGGACTCTCATGTATATCTCTGTGTCCAGATCCCCGTAGAGATAGGCTGTGACCACATCCATAAGCTGCATATTCAGTTTTTCGGAAACAACTAAACTGATTAAGTAGCAGAACGTTATAACGTCCATTACGGGAGAATACGTCTCCTCGTAATCAATTTCAGGGCGTTGTAAGAAGCCTTGCGCCACAAGGCAAGCCTTGTATCACACAATCTCATTTCTCTCATTACGCTTCCTTAGGAAAACCCATTTGTGACCAACTGGTTTAACATTGGGTGGTGTTGGAGCAACAGGTCCAAACACGTTTTTTTTCGTGAAGGAGTCTAGTTCAGCCTGGATTGCTTGTTTCCATTGTGACCAGTCCGTTCGTCGTTGACACTCGACAACACTACGAGGTTCCATGTCATCATTGTTCATAATGTCAGTGGCCACTGAGTATATGAACACATCATCGATGACAGTTTCATTTCGCTTCAAAATATCGTCTAAGCTAGCATACTCGACGGATATTTCGAGGTTATCGGCATGATTAGGAATAGGCGTTGCATCTGGAACGCGCTCTTCTAATACATCGTCGTGATCCTTAATGATCTCATGTGGCAAAATAATTTTAACAAGATTTCTTCGCTTCCGGGACAGAACATCTTTGGAACCAACCGGTCTTCCCTTCTTCTTGGGAATAGCGGCGGAGTGGACGGCCGATGGCAGCGTCCTTTGCTCGGCGAGTTCGACCGGAGCAACATGTTTCACAGGAACATGGCGTCTCTCAGGGACGTCTATCCTTGCAGGCACATTTGCAGCAGGTATAATTGATCTCGTGACTTTTGCTAGGTCGCTAACTGCGTCTGGCATTTGATTTACAATATCTTGCAGACCTAGAATCCTCTGCACTTCCTTATCACTATGTGTCGAGGGAGGATCATGATGAGCAACAGCGGGCACATGCCACGCTAATTCATGTCGTTTCTCATCAATGTTAGCGTGCATTTTTCCTCCTAACGACGAGAAGATTGCCCCATCAAAGTCACAATCTGCGTGTCTCGCGGTAAAGAGATCGCCTGTCAAGGACTCTAAATAGCGAATGATGGACGGGGAGTAATAACCGACATATATTCCCCGTCGCTTCTAAGATCCAAATTTTGAACGCCTTATCGGCTCAATTGGAACATTGACTAGGCACCCAAACACGCGTAAATGTGAGATGTCAGGCTCACATCCAGTAGCCAGCTGGTACGCAAAAAGTGGTTGGGTGGCCATGGGCCTCAGATGGACCAAATTTACAGCGTGCAAAATTGCATAGCCCCATACAGATAGTGGGAGTTTGGTGCGCATAACCAAGGTCCGCGCTATCACTTGCAGTCACTTTATAAAAGCTTCTGCTAGGCCATTTTGGGTATGAACATACGCAACAGGATGTTCAAGATTTATTCCCAAAGTCATGCAATAGTCATCGAAAGTCTTCGATGTAAACTCCGCGACATTATCAAGTCTAATGGAATTTATCGGATAATCTGGATGGTGAGCCCTTAACTTAATGATCTGGGCGAGGAGTTTAAGAAACGCTGCATTTCGGGTGGACAACAACACTACATGTGACCATCTAGTCGATGCATCAACCAAAACTATGAAGTATTTAAATGGTCCGCATGTTGGTTGGATTGGTCCACAAATATCTCCATGAATTCTTTCAAGGAATTGAGAAACTAATCTCGTAGGTTTCACATGGAGTGGCTTGAGATTCGTCTTTCCAATCGAGCAAGCTTGGCATACGCTTTTCGGATTTATAACGAAATTTTTTCCTCCAAGAGGATGCCCATGTGATGCATTCATAGTATGAAGCATCGTATTTTGACCCGGATGACCCAGCTGGTCATGCCATAGCATAAAAGTCCTCTCATCAACTGGCGCTCGGCGAATGATAAGATTACTCTCGATGTATTGTATCATAGTGAGATACAAACCACTTGAAAGACTTTTCAAATTCTCTATGATATACTTTTGGCCGTATTGAGTGGAGGTAATGAAAAGATACTCAAAGCCATGTTCTTGAGCAGTTTCAACATGAAATCTGTTTTCTCGAATATCCTTAAAACTCAGTAAGGTACGACTGGACCTTGGAGAATATAAGGCCTCTGATACTTCAACGGGAGTACCATTGGACAACAAAAAATGGGCTTTGCCAAAACCTTGAACAAGGGTTGAGGGTCCCGAAATGGTTGTCACTGAGGTTACTTTAGGCGTATAGGAGATAAAGTATGACTTATCTCTCAAGATAGTGTGAGTCGTTCCACTATCAACCAAACAATCTATTGTCCCGTGGTCCATGCCTATAAGTAAAGAAAATTAAAGTTTGTCACACGTTTGAGGAAAGTGCTCAAAATAGAACTTTAATTTATCGAGAAAACAGAAAATACAAACCACCAAAAGTTTCATGACTTAAATCAAATATAGAGAGAAAATGGAGATTCATTCTTCCATTTCTGCTATAAAATTGGGGGTCTCAAGATTTATATTTTCGCACTCATTGACCAGATTTGCTTCGGCCCGGCGCCCCTTGTGATAGTTATCAACTTCTTGGGGGGTCGCCCTGCAAGTCCGTTGCATATGACCATAAGCACCACATTTGTAGCAGAAAGTAGGCGCTTGGCCTTCCACTCTCTCTTTGGGACGACTGGCCCGTTGGTTCTTACCATGAGACTGCCTAGGAGTCAAAGGTCCTTGGTTCTTGTTAGAACCTCGCTTTGGGTGGCAAGACTTAAACTCGCCTCTGTTCCTTGGTTGGGACGACTGGCCCTTGTCTTGTTTCCACCATGGATTTGGTCCACGGAGAGCGTTTGCATCAGGCATTGGAATTGCCTTTGTTCCAGCAGGACGAGAATTGTTGTTTCTCATTAAAATGAGACTGTTCTTCTCGTCTAGTAAAAACTGGGTGATGAGCTCGGAAAACTTGGTGAACTTAGACTGACGGTATTGCTTCTGGAGCAAGTTGTCAGTGGAAGGAAATGTAGTGTATGTTTTCTCCAAAAGATTACTGTCGATTAATATCTCACCGCAGTATTAGAGAAGTGATCGAATCTTGCAGACTTCATTGTTGTAATCAGTTACACTTTTGAAGTCTTGGAAGCGCAGGTTCAACCAGTCATAGCGTGCTTCAGGTAGCCAAATGGTCTTTTGGTGGTCGAAGCACTCTTTCAGAGAGTCCCACAGCGTCTTCGGCGAGGAAATTTCAATGAATTCCGCCTTCATGGCGTCAGATAAATGCCTGCGGAATAGAATCATCGCTTTGGCGTTCATTGAGCGAGTGACTTCCACTTTACGCTCTTCCTCGTTATAGATGATGTCCAAGAGGCCCTGCGTATCTAGATGGTTCTGGATGTCTTGCTCCAGTCCAAGTAGTTCTTGCCAGAGGCTTCAAGGATGGGAAAATCAATCTTGATCGAAATTTTTCTACAACAGGAGAAAAATCTTGATCAGTCATCATATAAAACGACAGGTTTATATGGATTTGGTTTGCATAAGTAACAAGAAACAATTGTAGATAAAATAATGGTTTTGAAAAAATAATTTTTGTTAAAAAAAATCCTCTTATAATGATCGACGGGCCGATATAGAGGCAAATTATTTGCTTGCAAAAATGCATAAGTATAAATACAATTTGAGAAAAAAATAATTTTCGGTCAACCCCATTCGGTAGCTCTACGTGAATATGACCAGGCGGGAAAATGAGGGAGGAGGGTCACCAGGGACCTCTTAAGAACCAAGCCCCAAGTTCTTTCTGACATCATACCTAAATAGGTGAGCCTATTCGGAGAGACTTCGTAAAAAAAAAAATTCAAATGTAAGAATAAATAAGATTTTTCAAGAAATTTACACTATTTGCGAACAGTGCAAAATAGGTGACAATTTAGTGCGTGCTCAAAATGAGCGTTGCTTTTGAAAAAAATTAGCCAAAATTTTTATTTTGGAAGGCACAAATTTGGTGGTGCTAGAATTTGTTTATGTAGCCAAAACCATTTTTCAAATTTTTCAAGTTTATTTTTTTCCGTAATTACACAAAAAAACGTACAACATAAGCAAGCAACAGCACACAAAAGAATTGGTGCCTAAGCAAGCGGCACCAAAAAAATGTCAACTATTTTTACTACCCATCTTTTACAATAATTCACTGAGTAACATAAAGAAAATAAATGCTACTGAGGTGCTTGTCGGGGCGCAGATGGCACTGAGGCGCTCGCCGGGGCGCTCCAAATCCATCATTACCAAAAAAAATGTTAGCATCTAAATTTTTTTTTCAAAATGAAAATTTGTTATCAAAAATTTATTTCCTCAGAAATTAACTAACAAATACGTGCTGATAACGTGTCGTAAGGCAAAAGCTCAAACACACGGAGACGAAGCTTTCTCGTATATTATCAACCACATAAGTGCATATTACAAGCTATCCCAACCTCTCTTTATATAGAGAGAGGTTGGGGGTTATGAAGAAACGAAAGGCCAAAGGTCTTTTGTATGTTACAAGGAGATGAAATGAAGGGCCATATTAGTTACAACTGTATTAAACTATGAACATTTTTCAAGAAAGAACAGTAACGAAAAAGACAAGAGGATTTTGTTAGACTTGGCATGGAAAATTAATTAGAAATCACAAGGTCGGATAATGTATTTCTTGCTGAGATAGTTTAAGAAGTTTGATTAAACATGAACTTCTAAAAAGCAAGAAACACTATCACACAAAATGTTGCTTTCATCATTATACAAAATCTATTCTTGAGTTCATGCAAAGACAAACAATATAGAAGAAATTCTCAATTTTAACATAACATATAAATTCGGCTGATCGTGAAATCATGTTGAAAAATTGTATAATATCACTAATGTGAACAAATTATACATTGCTAACATAAATTACTTTATGTGGTTAAAAGAGTGTAGATTTGACATAAAACCATGCAATATATTCTATTTCATATTCTATTCTATTTCTGATTTGTTGAATGTTTGATTCCTGTTTAGGATATATTCTTTTAGTTACAACAAATGTAGTTAAAATAAAATGCATTTTTGGTAAAACATGCTCCTCGGTTCGAAGTAATTGGAAATAACCAAAATATACATGGTATAGTAAAGTCATAGAGGTATAAGATGCAATCTTAGAAAATTTAAAAAGGTTATCTTTGTAAAAATGTGCATGCTAAAAACAGCTTTTGAATGTACTCTTGCCAAAATATTTAAGCAATTCATGAGAAATAGTATCTTAAAACAAAGAAGCATTCTTGCCAAAAATTTAAGCTACCAAACATACTTTATTGTTACGTTTGAGATTTTGTTTAAGGAATAATCATAATCACAAGTTAAACTCTTAAATTCTAAACATGGAAGGATGTTTGTTTATTATAAATGAAGCTCGAGTCCATTGGGACAAACTATAAAACTTCACTATAAGAGTATCTCCAACCCTATTGTCTTGTTAAGTGTTGTGAGTCTTAGGTGGCTCCTATGTGGCATGAGCCACAAGACAATGTCTTGTTTATGTGACAAAATTATATCTCAAAAGACAATGAGATAGAAAAACTATCTCCAATGCAAAAGTATTGAGAAGACAATAAAAAGTATCTTTTCCAACTTTTAAGACTACTCATCTTCTTTCTTTTTTCTAATATTTTTTATTCATAATTGATGACATGGAAGAGAAGACATTGTCAAGTGCATTGTCTAAAACAATACAATCAACTTCACAATGTCTTCTTTAATTTTTGCCACATAAGCTTCAAAATTGACTTGACAATTGCATTGGAGAAGAACTTTTGAGTAAAATTTTGCCATTCCTATGTGGCAACAACTTTTTTCCAAAGTCACAATAGGGTTGGAGATGCTCTAAGGCTGAAGATTTTCAAGATAAGAAAGCTGTGATTTCCCACGAAAAGAAATAATTCCATGTACAATGTTGCATACATTTCAAGTTATGGTTCAAAACCAGCATTCGTTTATTATACTGGGTTGGAGAGGAATATGCAAACCTTGAAATAAATTAATGTAGTCACATATGTCATGACAATGACACGGGTACGGACACGATAAGTATATGGACATCATCATAATGGTCACCTAATAAAAAAAAATACATTTTGTTTCCGTCCACTACGGATCGAAAGGGGAAAACTGCTATCAGTTCCAGCCAACAAATGCATGGTTCTACATCGAATCTTAGAGATTCTTTCAGAAACTAACTCGTTCCCTTTGGTACCCGGTCTCTTGCCTTGCTAACCTATGCATGATTTTAAACTGTGCTAACAATATTCTATATGATGGTATAGACTACAATATTCAACTTCTACTTTAGTGCTAACACTAAAAAAAATTGTAATATATTCAATTTGATTTTGTAAACAGTAAACGAAACACTTTAACAAAAGGTTTCAAGTGTCCTAAACACTTTTGTTTTCATGAAGATTTCCTTCGTGATATATAAACTGATATATAGAAAAGAGACTTTTCTATATATATACAATATTATAAAAATTGTTATATAAGAACTTTGTTAACAGCAGGAAGACCTTTGTCATATTTGTTAACAAAATGTATTATAAGAACTTTTTCAAGCAGAATATGAAAACAAAATCAACTCTTAGATTGTTGGAAATATTTTTTTTCTTGTTAAAATTTGTAACAAAAATAAACAAATTTAAAGTTACCGGCTTGCGGAAAAGTCGTGTATGAAGCACTGCCCTAAGAGTTGATTCGGGTTTATGTGCAGACTTTGTCCCGCTCTACTGTTGGAAAAGAAACGCGGAAACCTTTCCCCAAACCGGAGAGTACCTGCGAGAGGACCGAGCAATACAACGCATGAACCCAAAAACAAACACACAAAACAATCCACGCAGACACAGAGAATTTTTGACGTGGAAAACCCTTGCGGGAAAAACCACGGGACGATCGGAGTCCAACCCTGAGAAGCCTCCACTAATGGAATAGAAGAATTACACCCTCTACAAACTCCTCCCGATCCAAATCGGATCCCCACAACACTCAGAGATAAGAACAATGATTACAAGGCTACGAAGAGCGAGAACGACGAGTAGAGATTACCCGAACACGATCTCCTTCGAATGGCGACCTTCAATCCTCCGTCTTCTTCTCCGAAGTTGTAATGGCACTCTTGCCTCCTTCTCTCTCAAACTTGTGTTCCTTGCGATAATGATGCGTTCTGAATTAGGGTTGAGAAAACTTAATATAACTCCCTAATTCCGCAGCAAACCTGGACCGTTGGATTAGATCCATTGATGAAAACTCATCCTAAAATCCGCTTCAGCCCCCGGCGACACAGAGTTCGGCCAGAACTCTGTGTCGAGCAAACAGAACCTCACGCCAACATTCTGGAAGCGCCAGACCGAGTTCGGCCAGAACTCGGCCTGGGACCGAGTTCGGGCCGAACTCGGATCCCCTGCTTCCAGCAGCTCCAGCAGCAACATCAGCAACTTCGTCGCCTACTTCCCGAGCTTCTCCGACATCGGACGGCGCTCGTCGCACTCCGGGGCCTTCTCCACATAGGTTGGGAACCCCACCCACTCCAACAAATCTCCCCCTTCACAACTATGGGGAGGATGTCGTCATCCCGACAACCTGCCTGCAGTACTCAAACTTCCCCCTTGGTAGAATCTTCGTGAACATATCAGCTCCTTTGTCATCTGTATGCACCTTCTCAAGCTCCGCATCCTTCTTCTCAACCACATCCCGTATCCAATGATACCGGGTCTCGATGTGCTTGGACCGGCTATGAAACGTCTGATTCTTCACAAGGTGGATAGCACTCTGACTGTCGCAAAGCAAAGTATACTGCTCTTGCTTCAGTCCCATTTCCTGCAGCAGCTTCTTTATCCACAACAGCTCCTTGCAAGCCTCCGTCGCCGCAATGTATTCCGCCTCCGTCGTCGACAAGGCAACACACTTCTGCAACCGCGACTGCCACGACACCGCTCCTCCTGCAAACATCATCACGTAGCCCGAAGTCGATCGCCTCGTGTCTACATCTCCAGCCATATCAGCGTCGGTATACCCAACCAGCTTCGGCTCGTCACCACCAAAGGAAAGTCTCCAACCAGCAGTGCCCTGAAGATATCGTAGAATCCACTTGACCGCACTCCAATGTACCCTTCCAAGATTTGAAAGATACCTGCTAACCGTACCAACTGCATGAGCAATATCTGGCCTCGTACACACCATAGCATACATAAGGCTTCCCACAGCTGAGGCATATGGAACCCGCTCCATATCTTCCTTTTCGTCCTCGGTAGATGGACACTGCTCCTCAGTGAACTTAAAGTGAGCCGCGAGGGGGGAACTCACTTTCTTCGACCCGTCCATCCCGAAACGCTGAAGTACCCGGTGAATGTACTTCTTTTGGGACAAGTGTAGCAGCTTGGACTCTCTCTCTCGGCTGATCTCCATCCCAAGAATAGTCTTTGCTGCGCCCAAATCCTTCATAGAGAAGGCCGCGCCCAGCTGGCGCTTCAACTCCGCTATCCTAGTGGCATTCCGACCCACTAATAGCATATCATCAACATAGAGCAATAAGATGATAAAATCATCATCGGCAAAATACCTCACAAATGCACAATGGTCCGACGTCGTCCGTGCATAACCATGCTCCCCCATAAACGACTCGAACTTCCTGTACCACTGCCTCGGAGCCTGCTTCAGACCATACAAGCTCTTCCTCAACCGGCAGACCAAATGTGACTTGCCCTTCTCACAGAATCCCTCCGGTTGCTCCATGTATAACTCCTCCTCAAGATCACCGTGGAGGAATGCCGTCTTCACGTCCATCTGCTCAACCTCCAAGTCGAAACTGGCTGCTAATGCTAGCACCACCCGGATAGACGAATGCTTGACGACAGGCGAAAAGATCTCATCATAATCCACGCCTTTCCGCTGACCGTAGCCTTTGACTACCAGCCTCGCTTTGTATCGAGGGCAAGTAGCATCTTCCGTCTGCTTCACTCTGAACACCCATCGATTCTTCAAAGCCTTCTTGTCCTTTGGCAACCGCACCAGATCATAAGTGGAATTTGTGTGCAAGGAACTCATCTCCTCCTGCATAGCCACCATCCACTCCTGCCTGTGTTCGTCTTCCATAGCCTCTGTAAAACTTTCGGGCTCTCCCCCGTCAGTCAATAGCACATACTCATCCGGTGAGTATCTCGTAGATGGTCGACGATCCCTGTCACTCCTTCTCAGTGGAGCCACTGGTGCTGGCTGTATACCGACAGCCTCCGTCCTTTAGAAACTACCTCTCCGGCATGCTCATCCTCCTGAGGGACACCCTGACTACCATCAGCAGGCTGATGATCAAGGTTGGGAGCAACTCCATGTACCGGCTCCCCCATAACTGGATCCTCTGTGATGTCCTCTGGAAACTGCTCGAAGCGAAATGACTCTAACTCAGGCAATTCCTCAGCCTCAGAAGGCGTCTCGAAATCCTGAGTGTTGGTCATGGTCTGATCCTCGACGAACACCACGTCCCTGCTTCTGTAGAGCTTTCCTTCCACTGGGTCGTAGAGTCTATAGCCAAACTCATCCCGACCGTAGCCGACAAAGATGCATCGCCTCGTCTTCGGCTCAAGTTTGGTCCTCTCGTCCTTCGGTACAAGCATGAAGGCTTTACATCCAAACGCCCGCAGGTGATTGTATGACGGCTCTTTGCCGTACCATACTTTATCAGGAACATCACCCTGCAAAGGAGCACTAGGAGACAAATTAATAATATAAGCAGCTGTGAGAAGAGCCTCACCCCAATAACTGCCCGGCAAGTTTGCTTCTGACAGCAAACATCGCACCCTCTCCATCAGTGTCCTGTTCATGCGCTCCGCTACACCATTGAGCTGAAGTGTCTTTGGCGGAGTCTTCTGGTGTCGTATCCCTTGCTCTCTGCAATACGCATCAAAGGGACCGATGTATTCGCCGCCATTGTCGGACCGGTTGTAGTGCCCCGTCCCGCAAAGTCAATCGGAGAAACCAAAACGTCGACGACGTTGGAACTTAGCCTTGCAACGGCTGCTCGAAGGCTCGCTCGGTCGAGGCGACTCCTCGCACAGGTAGCGGAGTTTCGGTGAACTTGCTTCATCTTAGCCTTCACATAATAACTCGCAATATTTTCTACTTGCACTGGTAGGCTAATCTAAAAGCTACGCACCAACATAGCTAAGGGAATAATCCCGTCGGGTCGAAATGTCCTAGAACATGGAAAATGGTCCCACGGTATACATAGAAGTCGGCTCAGCGTGCTTTAAAATGACACTCGATCCTTCGATCCCGTGGCTTGGGAGAAGGAAGTTGGCCTAAGTTTCTAAATTGTCCCGACACTTGAAATAGCCTAAGTCTTAGGCGTCGCCTACGTAATTGCTTGCTAAAGCAGGCACGGTCCCGTTGTGCAAGGCTTGGCGTAGCCTTCGCATATCCCGTTGGTCCCGTAGATTCGTCCCGACACTCGAATTTGCCTAAGTCATAGGCGTCGCCCGCATGAATGCTTAACCAAGCATGCACTGTCCCGTCGACTTGTCACGATACATTGAAAAAGCCTAAGTCCTAGGCGTCGCCCGTACGAATGCTTAACAAAGCATGCACGGTCTTGTCCCGCAAGGCTTGGCATAGCCTTCGCACGTCCCGCAAGTTAAGTCATCTTTGTACGGCTTGTTGGCTTAAGTCTAGGCACCCGAGAACTTGGTTGTTAAGTCGACCCCGTGCCTAGCACGTTCCCTCGATGCGTAGCTCGGCGTAGCCTTCGCTCGTCGAGTCATTGCCCGTACAAGTCAACAAGAGTTACTCTAGGCTAACGAAGCCATTCCTAGCGCTGTCCTGCTCTAGCTGCGGTTGTCAAGTCAAGTAGTCCCTTGAGAATAAGGCTCGTCGTATAAAGTATATGACTTGAGCGTTAGCGTCGCCTAGAGAATCATGTCTGTCTAAGGCACGAGCCACGACCGAATACTTTTAAAGCATGCCGGTCCCGTCCGGTCATGTCCTGCTTGAATACTTGAATAAGCATGCCGGTCCTGCCCGGTCATGTCCTGCTTGAATACTTGAATAAGCATGCCGGTCCTGCCCGGTCATGTCCTGCCTGAATATTTGATAAGTCCCGCACACGAGATCGGTCCCGCGGCTTGGGAGTCTCTATAGAATAAAGGAATGCATGGTCATGTTAAGGAAAGACTGGATAGATTGGATAGATCGAGTCTTGCATGGTCATGGACAACTTGTCGACAAGGTGTAGTCTTCTCGAGTGATTACCGGGGCGCCGGAATCACTCGGCCCGGGGAAAGCAAGTGTGGCTCAACGTAGGATGCTGGATGACCGCATGGGAGAGTTCCACCCCACCGGGCTAGCTTCTCGTGTTGGTACAGGTGGATATCCTACGAGCCATGTCCAAGATAGCTTAAAATTGCTAGTGACCTCCTCATGTAGATGAGTCGGCAGATAGCGGCGACTCCGCGTGTATGCCTTTGGATTGAGTCTAGAACTTGAATGCTTGTCTAGTCGGTAAACGAATGTCTGGGCCTAAGACTGGGCTGCAGCATAGGCACCGTGCTTAGCACGATAGATGGGATCGGGATATTCATGAAGTCGAGATTGTATTTGACAAGTCTTGTCTAAGTTAGCAAACGACTCTAACCGGATGGCCGCAAGGCGGTAGCATGGATAAGTCTGGATAGCGAGGCACGGCCTCAGTCTTGAATGTGCAAACTAGTCTAAGTAAAGTCTAAGACACGACCTGCACGAGTCGTCCCATTGCCGTCCCTTGGCACTTGAATCGTTAGCACAAGAATTGGTCTAGTGGCGCTTGAGTTTAATCAAAGGGTCCTGGCACGGCCGAGTTCACGTGAATTGCCCCTCGACAAAGCACAGTCTTGAACAAGTCTAAGTTTGGAATAGAATGTGGCACGACCCTGCCGTCCCGCTTTGAAGTCTGGTCAAGTACCTAAGCGATGAGGCACTGCCTCGATCGAAACACATGCTGGTATTGAAGCACGACCATGTCGTTGCACGTCGAGACGTCAAGTCTTAAAATGCATCCTAAGGCAAGACTAGGAAGACAATCGAAAGGGACTTAAGCTGCACAAAAGTAAATGAACGTGTCGGTTATGTATGGGTGGGCGAGAAGCTCACTCCACCAGTACAGTGGTACTGACACCCACACAGTGTTTCATGTGCAGGCACAGGTAGAAGCTCGTGGCGCGGAGCTCGCTTGGATGCGTCGAGGCACGGAGTTCCTTGGCAAGTCGAAGCGTGCGGTCGCATGATCTGAAGACTTATACAGGGCATAATGTATGGACATCGCCTTCCGAAGCTTCCGCTGGATTCAAGCATTGTATCGAGAGATGAGAGAGAGCAGAGTGACTTGTAAATGAGTGAAAAGTGAGCCTGAGAGACTTGTAATTGGCCTTGCGCCCATAAATGTAATCCTGTATTCAATATCAATAAAGAGATTCTTTTGAGTTACTTGTGTTCATATATGTTCTTCTTTAAATTTCCGCTGCAATGATTCAATGTTTCTGCTTGGGACTTCTGTGCGACGACCCCGTCGCCGCCGATGTAATCGGCCGTTATGGAACTGCCTTGCACGAGCGCAGTCTAGGCTCGTGCGGCATCACGCCTTAGCGAGGACGATCGCTCCTACGGGAGCGGGGCATGACATAATGGTATCAGAGCACGGCTTTACGTCCTTGGACTTCAAATCAAATTATCAGTTTTGAAAGCTCGTCGTTGATAATGAAGTACGCGCTCTCTCTCGATTGTCCCTCGGCATGTCCATACAATAAGTCTAAATATTTTCGAAAGCTCGTACAAGCGTTCAACCAAACGCATCGATAGGCAATGGCCTTTGTGCTGAACGGTGTTAACTTGTCTTGAATGAAAACGTATGCTAAAGTTAACAAGTTGCACGTGTGCCCGAATAGTCCTGCGTCGACCTTAAAAAGTCGCGTTCATGCCTAACTAGTCCAACGTTGACCTTAGCATGTGAGCATGCAAACTCGAATAAAAGTCCGTACGGGATAGCCATGCGCACGGCCTTTTGGCTAAGTTGCGTCGCGTATCGCGCACCTCGACTTTTGGTGCAAACGAGTGCGAGCGATACCAAGTACCGCTCGGTCGGGAACGAGCTACACTTAGAGTGTCTATCGATAGGAATGCTATCGAGTTAACGCTTAAGCGTACACGGAGGATTAACTTGGGTTTTGAGGAAATAGTGCGAACAACTTAGTACGTCGATGCGACGTAAGCGATTACGCTAGGGATTCGTCGAAAGAATCCGAAGGACGTCTTAGCGAATGACGCGAACATGATTGTAGGCTAGATCGTATGGCTCGAATCCGAGTGGTGTATGGATTTTCTTAGAAATCATTCGAGCAAATATTGAGGATTACGAGTATGTCGGCGAGGCGATGCGATCGCGCAAAGCCTTAGAACGCGTCACGCTTAGTCGGTCGTGACTTTGAATGTCCCGAACGAGCATCTCGTTCGGACAACTTGCGAATAGGCAACGCGTATTGGAAAAAATGATTCGAATCGATGAATGAAAATGAATGGTCTTTGATCGAGGAAACTTAGAGGATCGCACGTACGATATCGGATTGATGCAAATGAAATGTGACTTGAGTTTCGAACAATGATCTTGAAACGAGCTTGAGGAATAACGATCGTGCAAATGTCATTGTTCCGATAAATTCTATACTCGAGAAATTGAAACGTGTTGAGGAAATGATAAACTTGGCTCGAGGATTTTCTAGTTGAATGAATGACGGTCGGACTATCGAAATTGATTGGATAAAAATGAAATGCTTGGATTTACTTCGTCGATAACCACAACTTCGACATTCTTGTCTTATGCGAGCGCAACTCCAGCCTCGCACATGCGTCGTGCCGATTTGAGACGATCACTCCGCGTGAGCGCTGGTATGGTGATTCATACAGCGGGGGTGATTGACCTAGCTTGGCGTGATAATTTGTATGTTTCGACTTGTGGTTTGACGCGAAGGTGACTCGAAAATGAATTGTGTGTTTGAAGAACCGAATTTGAGGATTGTGTAGGTCCAATCCGCGTATCGAAAATGAGTTAGTCTAAACTCAAACAAGAGTTACGCCCCGATGAGAATGATTATTCTGCGAGTGCGTTGCGTGGTGATTCACGAACCACCGTAGATAATCGGACTCGCGTGAGATTGGGGCGCAACGTATTGTCGAGCTAGATGACCTCGTGATCGAATGCACGAATTGGTTAGAGTTGGTGATTTGGATAAAATTGAATATGTGCAACGCATGCATTGATGCGAATAGGTGATCGTGCTCGATGTTTAGAAATCTGAGTGACGCGAGCTTGGGTAGAAAATCCCGTACTACCGACTATGGTTTGCCCCTAGGATTGGGGTCAGTATTGGCATTATTGTTGGGGAACTATGATTCCAATCCTGACATTGACTTAGCCTCGTAAAGATTTGCCTAGCGGTTAGGCAAAACGCCCCTGTTGCAAGTGTTAGCAATCGAAAGGATTGATCTTGAGGATTGGCATGGATGGATGGCGTGAATCACGAATATAGGAAACCCTGCTCACGAGACTCGGCTGACATGCATATATTCAGGGACGCCTGGGTATGTGCACGATGCGACTCGAGAGAGAATGACAAATTCTCTATCATGCGGCTTAGCTGAATGCATGTATTTTGGGGACGCTTGGAATGCGTGCATGATCCAGCCAAGTGATACAATAAGTTCAAGCAAGACTTGAAAAATAGGAGTGTGTCGAGATCTTGAAATCATGTTAACGAAAAGATTGATAGTTGTGCGATCGTGGCTCGGAATTGAGGAAACGCGTAGGCGAAGTGCGTACGATTAAGTTTTGGCCATAGAAATGGTAGGATGGCTTGCCCTCAGGAAAGTTTCGAGGACGAGACTTGTTCTGAGTGGTGTATGTTGTAGTGCCCCGTCCCGCAAAGTCAATCGGAGAAACCAAAACGTCGACGACGTTGGAACTTAGCCTTGCAACGGCTGCTCGAAGGCTCGCTCGGTCGAGGCGACTCCTCGCACAGGTGGGGGAGTTTCGGTGAACTTGCTTCATCTTAGCCTTCACATAATAACTCGCAATGTTTTCTACTTGCACTGGTAGGCTAATCTAAAAGCTACGCACCAACATAGCTAAGGGAATAATCCCGTCGGGTCAGAATGTCCTAGAACATGGAAAATGGTCCCACGGTATACATAGAAGTCGGCTCAGCGTGCTTTAAAATGACACTCGATACTTCGATCCCGTGGCTTGGGAGAAGGAAGTTGGCCTAAGTTTCTAAATTGTCCCGACACTTGAAATAGCCTAAGTCTTAGGCGTCGCCTACGTACTTGCTTGCTAAAGCAGGCACGGTCCCGTTGTGCAAGGCTTGGCGTAGCCTTCGTATGTCCCATTGGTCCCGTCGATTTGTCCCGACACTCGAATTTGCCTAAGTCATAGGCGTCGCACGCATGAATGCTTAACCAAGCATGTACTGTCCCGTCGACTTGTCACGATACATTGAAAAAGCCTAAGTCCTAGGCGTCGCCCGTACTAATGCTTAATAAAGCATGCACGGTCTTGTCCCGCAAGGCTTAGCATAGCCTTCGCACGTCCCGCAAGTTAAGTCATCTTTGTACGGCTTGTTGGCTTAAGTCTAGGCACCCGAGAACTTGGTTGTTAAGTCGACCCCGTGCCTAGCACGTTCCCTCGATGCGTAGCTTGGCGTAGCCTTCGCTCGTCGAGTCATTGCCCGTACAAGTCAACAAGAGTTACTCTAGGCTAACGAAGCCATTCCTAGCGCTGTCTCGCTCTAGCTGCGGTTGTCAAGTCAAGTAGTCCCTTGAGAATAAGGCTCGTCGTATAAAGTATATGACTTGAGCGTTAGCGTCGCCTAGAGAATCATGTCTGTCTAAGGCACGAGCCACGGCCGAATACTTTTAAAGCATGCCGGTCCCGTCCGGTCATGTCCTGCTTGAATACTTGAATAAGCATGCCGGTCCTGCCCGGTCATGTCCTGCTTGAATACTTGAATAAGCATGCCGGTCCTGCCCGGTCATGTCCTGCCTGAATACTTGATAAGTCCCGCACACGAGATCGGTCCCGCGGCTTGGGAGTCTCGATAGAATAAAGGAATGCATGGTCATGTTAAGGAAAGACTGGATAGATTGGATAGATCGAGTCTTGCATGGTCATGGACAACTTGTCGACAAGGTGTAGTCTTTTCGAGTGATTACCGGGGTGCCGGAATCACTCGGCCCGGGGAAAGCAAGTGTGGCTCAACGTAGGATGCTGGATGACCGCATGGGAGAGTTCCACCCCACCGGGCTAGCTTCTCGTGTTGGTACAGGTGGATATCCTACGAGCTATGTCCAAGATAGCTTGAAATTGCTAGTGACCTCCTCATGTAGATGAGTCGGCAGATAGCGGCGACTCCGCGTGTATGCCTTTGGATTGAGTCTAGAACTTGAATGCTTGTCTAGTCGGTAAACGAATGTCTGGGCCTAAGACTGGGCTGCAGCATAGGCACCGTGCTTAGCACGATAGATGGCATCGGGATATTCATGAAGTCGAGATTGTATTTGACAAGTCTTGTCTAAGTTAGCAAACGACTCTAACCGGATGGCCGCAAGGCGGTAGCATGGATAAGTCTGGATAGCAAGGCACGGCCTCAGTCTTGAATGTGCAAACTAGTCTAAGTAAAGTCTAAGACACGACCTGCACGAGTCGTCCCATTGCCGTCCCTTGGCACTTGAATCGTTAGCACAAGAATTGGTCTAGTGGCGCATGAGTTTAATCAAAGGGTCCTGGCACGGCCGAGTTCACGTGAATTGCCCCTCGACAAAGCACAGTCTTGAACAAGTCTAAGTTTGGAATAGAATGTGGCACGACCCTGCCGTCCCGCCTTAAAGTCTGGTCAAGTACCTAAGCGATGAGGCACTGCCTCGATCGAAACACACGCTGGTATTGAAGCACGACCATGTCATTGCACGTCGAGACGTCAAGTCTTAAAATGCATCCTAAGGCAAGACTAGGAAGACAATCGAAAGGGACTTAAGCTGCACAAAAGTAAATGAACGTGTCGGTTATGTATGGGTGGGCGAGAAGCTCACTCCACCAGTACAGTGGTACTGACACCCACACAGTGTTTCATGTGCAGGCACAGGTAGAAGCTCGTGGCGCGGAGCTCGCTTGGATGCGTCGAGGCACGGAGTTCCTTGGCAAGTCGAAGCGTGCGGTCGCATGATCTGAAGACTTATACAGGGCATAATGTATGGACATCGCCTTCCGAAGCTTCCGCTGGATTCAAGCATTGTATCGAGAGATGAGAGAGAGCAGAGTGACTTGTAAATGAGTGAAAAGTGAGCCTGAGAGACTTGTAATTGGCCTTGCACCCATAAATGTAATCCTGTATTCAATATCAATAAAGAGATTCTTTTGAGTTACTTGTGTTCATATATGTTTTTCTTTAAATTTCCGCTGCAATGATTCAATGTTTCTGCTTGGGACTTCTGTGCGACGACCCCGTCGCCGCCGATGTAATCGGCCGTTATGGAACTGCCTTGCACGAGCGCAATCTAGGCTCGTGCGGCATCACGCCTTAGCGAGGACGATCGCTCCTACGGGAGCGGGGCATGACATAATGGTATCAGAGCACGGCTTTACGTCCTTGGACTTTAAATCGAATTATCAGTTTTGAAAGCTCGTCGTTGATAATGAAGTACGCGCTCTCTCTCGATTGTCCCTCGGCATGTCCATATAATAAGTCTAAATATTTTCGAAAGCTCATACAAGCGTTCAACCAAACGCATCGATAGGCAATGGCCTTTGTGCCGAACGGTGTTAACTTGTCTTGAATGAAAACGTATGCTAAAGTTAACAAGTTGCACGTGTGCCCGAATAGTCCTGCGTCGACCTTAAAAAGTCACGTTCAAGCCTAACTAGTCCAACGTTGACCTTAGCATGTGAGCATGCAAACTCGAATAAAAGTCCGTACGGGATAGCCATGCGCACGGCCTTTTGGCTAAGTTGCGTCGCGTATCGCGCACCTCGACTTTTGGTGCAAACGAGTGCGAGCGATACCAAGTACCGCTCGGTCGGGAACGAGCTACACTTAGAGTGTCTATCGATAGGAATGCTATCGAGTTAACGCTTAAGCGTACACGGAGGATTAACTTGGGTTTTGAGGAAATAGTGCGAACAACTTAGTACGTCGATGCGACGTAAGCGATTACGCTAGGGATTCGTCGAACGAATCCGAAGGACGTCTTAGCGAATGATGCGAACATGATTGTAGGCTAGATCGTATGGCTCGAATCCGAGTGGTGTATGGATTTTCTTGGAAATCATTCGAGCAAATATTGAGGATTACGAGTATGTCGGTGAGGCGATGTGATCGCGCAAAGCCTTAGAACGCGTCACGCTTAGTCGGTCGTGACTTCGAATGTCCCGAACGAGCATCTCGTTCGGACAACTTGCGAATAGGCAACGCGTATTGGAAAAAATGATTCGAATCGATGAATGAAAATGAATGGTCTTTGATCGAGGAAACTTAGAGGATCGCGCGTACGATATCGGATTGATGCAAATGAAATGTGACTTGAGTTTCGAACAATGATCTTGAAACGAGCTTGAGGAATAACGATCGTGCAAATGTCATTGTTCCGATAAATTCTATACTCGGGAAATTGAAACGTGTTGAGGAAATGATAAACTTGGCTCGAGGATTTTCTAGTTGAATGAATGACGGTCGGACTATCGAAATTGATTGGATGAAAATGAAATTCTTGGATTTACTTCGTCGATAACCACAACTTCGACATTCTTGTCTTATGCGAGCGCAACTCCAGCCTCGTACATGCGTCGTGCCGATTTGAGACGATCACTCCGCGTGAGCGCTGGTATGGTGATTCATACAGCGGGGGTGATTGACCTAGCTTGGCGTGATAATTTGTATGCTTCGACTTGTGGTTTGACGCGAAGGTGACTCGAAAATGAATTGTGTGTTTGAAGAACCGAATTTGAGGATTGCATAGGTCCAATCCGCGTATCGAAAATGAGTTAGTCTAAACTCAAACAAGAGTTACGCCCCGATGAGAATGATTATTCTGCGAGTGCGTTGCGTGGTGATTCACGAACCACCGTAGATAATCGGACTCGCGTGAGATTGGGGCGCAACGTATTGTCGAGCTAGATGACCTCGTGATCGAATGCACGAATTGGTTAGAGTTGGTGATTTGGATAAAATTGAATATGTGCAACGCATGCATTGATGCGAATAGGTGATCGTGCTCGATGTTTAGAAATCTGAGTGACGCGAGCTTGGGTAGAAAATCCCGTACTACCGACTATGGTTTGACCCTAGGATTGGGGTCAGTATTGGCATTATTGTTGGGGAACTATGATTCCAATCCTGACATTGACTTAGCCTCGTAAAGATTGGCCTAGCGGTTAGGCGAAACGCCCCTGTTGCAAGTGTTAGCAATCGAAAGGATTGATCTTGAGGATTGGCATGGATGGATGGCGTGAATCACGAATATAGGAAACCCTGCTCACGAGACTCGGCTGACATGCATATATTCAGGGACGCCTGGGTATGTGCACGATGCGACTCGAGAGAGAATGACAAATTCTCTATCATGCGGCTTAGCTGAATGCATGTATTTTGGGGACGCTTGAAATGCGTGCATGATCCAGCCAAGTGATACAATGAGTTCAAGCAAGACTTGAAAAATAGGAGTGTGTCGAGATCTTGAAATCATGTTAACGAAAAGATTGATAGTTGTGAGAGCGTGGCTCGGAATTGAGGAAACGCGTAGGCGAAGTGCGTACGATTAAGTTTTGGCCAAAGAAATGGTAGGATGGCTTGCCCTCAGGAAAGTTTCGAGGACGAGACTTGTTCTGAGTGGTGTATGTTGTAGTGCCCCGTCCCGCAAAGTCAATCGGAGAAACCAAAACGTCGACGATGTTGGAACTTAGCCTTGCAACGGCTGCTCGAAGGCTCGCTCGGTCGAGGTGACTCCTCGCACAGGTGGGGGAGTTTCGGTGAACTTGCTTCATCTTAGCCTTCACATAATAACTCGCAATGTTTTCTACTTGCACTGGTAGGCTAATCTAAAAGCTACGCACCAACATAGCTAAGGGAATAATCCCGTCGGGTCGAAATGTCCTAGAACATGGAAAATGGTCCCACGGTATACATAGAAGTCGGCTCAGCGTGCTTTAAAATGACACTCGATACTTCGATCCCGTGGCTTGGGAGAAGGAAGTTGGCCTAAGTTTCTAAATTGTCCCGACACTTGAAATAGCCTAAGTCTTAGGAGTCGCCTACGTACTTGCTTGCTAAAGCAGGCACGGTCCCGTTGTGCAAGGCTTGGCGTAGCCTTCGTATGTCCCGTTGGTCCCGTCGATTTGTCCCGACACTCGAATTTGCCTAAGTCATAGGCGTCGCACGCATGAATGCTTGACCAAGCATGTACTGTCCCGTCGACTTGTCACGATACATTGAAAAAGCCTAAGTCCTAGGCGTCGCCCGTACGAATGCTTAACAAAGCATGCACGGTCTTGTCCCGCAAGGCTTGGCATAGCCTTCGCACGTCCCGCAAGTTAAGTCATCTTTGTACGGCTTGTTGGCTTAAGTCTAGGCACCCGAGAACTTGGTTGTTAAGTCGACCCCGTGCCTAGCACGTTCCCTCGATGCGTAGCTCGGCGTAGCCTTCGCTCGTCGAGTCATTGCCCGTACAAGTCAACAAGAGTTACTCTAGGCTAACGAAGCCATTCCTAGCGCTGTCCCGCTCTAGCTACGGTTGTCAAGTCAAGTAGTCCCTTGAGAATAAGGCTCGTCGTATAAAGTATATGACTTGAGCGTTAGCGTCGCCTAGAGAATCATGTCTGTCTAAGGCACGAGCCACGGCCGAATACTTTTAAAGCATGCCGGTCCCGTCCGGTCATGTCCTGCTTGAATACTTGAATAAGCATGCCGGTCCTGCCCGGTCATGTCCTGCTTGAATACTTGAATAAGCATGCCGGTCCTGCCCGGTCATGTCCTGCCTGAATACTTGATAAGTCCCGCACACGAGATCGGTCCCGCGGCTTGGGAGTCTCGATAGAATAAAGGAATGCATGGTCATGTTAAGGAAAGACTGGATAGATTGGATAGATCGAGTCTTGTATGGTCATGGACAACTTGTCGACAAGGTGTAGTCTTCTCGAGTGATTACCGGGGCGCCGGAATCACTCGGCCCGGGGGAAGCAAGTGTGGCTCAACGTAGGATGCTGGATGACCGCATGGGAGAGTTCCACCCCACCGGGCTAGCTTCCCGTGTTGGTACAGGTGGATATCCCACGAGCCATGTCCAAGATAGCTTGAAATTGCTAGTGACCTCCTCATGTAGATGAGTCGGCAGATAGCGGCGACTCCGCGTGTATGCCTTTGGATTGAGTCTAGAACTTGAATGCTTGTCTAGTCGGTAAACAAATGTCTGGACCTAAGACTGGGCTGCAGCATAGGCACCGAGCTTAGCACGATAGATGGCATCGGGATATTCATGAAGTCGAGATTGTATTTGACAAGTCTTGTCTAAGTTAGCAAACGACTCTAACAGGATGGCCGCAAGGCGGTAGCATGGATAAGTCTGAATAGCGAGGCACGGCCTCAGTCTTGAATGTGCAAACTAGTCTAAGTAAAGTCTAAGACACGACCTGCACGAGTCGTCCCATTGCCGTCCCTTGGCACTTGAATCGTTAGCACAAGAATTGGTCTAGTGGCGCTTGAGTTTAATCAAAGGGTCCTGGCACGGCCGAGTTCACGTGAATTGCCCCTCGACAAAGCACAGTCTTGAACAAGTCTAAGTTTGGAATAGAATGTGGCACAACCCTGCCGTCCCGCCTTGAAGTCTGGTCAAGTACCTAAGCGATGAGGCACTGCCTCGATCGAAACACACGCTGGTATTGAAGCACGACCATGTCGTTGTACGTCGAGACGTCAAGTCTTAAAATACATCCTAAGGCAAGACTAGGAAGACAATCGAAAGGGACTTAAGCTGCACAAAAGTAAATGAACATGTCGGTTATGTATGGGTGGGCGAGAAGCTCACTCCACCAGTACAGTGGTACTGACACCCACACAGTGTTTCATGTGCAGGCACAGGTAGAAGCTCGTGGTGCAGAGCTCGCTTGGATGCGTCGAGGCACGGAGTTCCTTGGCAAGTCGAAGCGTGCGGTCGCGTGATCTGAAGACTTATACAGGGCATAATGTATGGACATCGCCTTCCGAAGCTTCCGCTGGATTCAAGCATTGTATCGAAAGATGAGAGAGAGCAGAGTGACTTGTAAATGAGTGAAAAGTGAGCCTGAGAGACTTGTAATTGGCCTTGCGCCCATAAATGTAATCCTGTATTCAATATCAATAAAGAGATTCTTTTGAGTTACTTGTGTTCATATATGTTCTTCTTTAAATTTCCGCTGCAATGATTCAATGTTTCTGCTTGGGACTTCTGTGCGACGACCCCGTCGCCGCCGATGTAATCGGCCGTTATGGAACCGCCTTGCACGAGCGCAATCTAGGCTCGTGCGGCATCACGTCTTAGCGAGGACGATCGCTCCTACGGGAGCGGGGCGTGACAGAACACACAACAACTTCTTGCCCGTCTCCCTTTCAACAGAGGCCTGAAACTCCTTGAAAGTAGGCAACACCTGATCCTTGGTCTTTAAGGCATAGACCCAAACCTTCCTGGAACAGTCATCAATAAAAGTCACAAAGTAAGAAGCACCACCAAGAGATTTTACCTTCAAAGGACCGCAGACATCCGAGTGAATCAACTCGAGCAACGCCGGCTTCCTCGAACTTGGGTGACTTTGGAAAGACACCCTATTTTGCTTCCCAGCTAAACAGTGTGTGCATTTCTCCAACTTTGTAGACTTGAGCCCCAGAATCACTTTCCTGTTCACCAAGTAGCTCATCCCCTTCTCGCTGATATGGCCGAGCCGCCTGTGCCACAACTCGGTAGACGCATCACTGACTGCGTTCACCTCCTGTGTCCCCTCTGCGCTCCCCTCCATATAGTAGAGACCGGACTTCTTGCTTCCTCTGGCAATCACCAACGAACCTCTGGAAAGCTTCCACTGACTATTCCCGAAGAGACTGAAGAATCCCTCGTCATCCAACCTTCCAACCGACACCAGGTTGAAACGGATATCAGGGACATGATGAACATCCTTGAGAACAAGAACCGTACCCGTCTTCGTTCTCAAATGCACATCTCCAACGGCAACCGCCTTCGACATATCTCCGTTGCCCATCTTCAACACGCCACAGTCGTCTGTCGTGTAAGTGGCAAACAGTACCCTATTGTGAGATACATGTGCTGAAGCCCCTGAGTCCACCAGCCAAGAATTGTCATCGCAGGCGAGGTTAGTAATGACCTCATCACCTACGACGATCACATCGCCTCCATGCACCGAGGCCGCCGCTGTAGTGTTCTCTTCTTGCTTCCCCTTGTCGCCCTTCTTCTCTCTCTTCCAAGCGAAACAGTTCCGCTTGATATGGCCCTTCTTACCGCAATGGTAACACTCTGAGTCCTCGTAACGACCCTTTAACTTCCCCCTGCTCTTGTCTCTGCCACCACCTGGACCCCTGCTTTTGCCCCTTCCGCGGCTCTCTGAAACAAGTGCCTCTGAGTGGTGGGATGTGGATGAAGTGCCCTGAGAACGTCTCCGCATCTCTTCATTCAATACCCCGCTCTTGGCAAACTCCAGACTGACCACGCCCTCTGGAGCAGAAGCGACCATAGATACTCGTACGGTCTCCCACGAGTCTGGCAATGTACACAGCAGCCACAGTCCCTGAACTTCGTCGTCGAACTTGACTCCCATAGAAGATAGCTGGTCAACCACGCCCTGGAAATCACTCAAGTGATCCGTAATAGACGCCCCATCTTTGTACCGCAGACCCATCATCGTCCGGATCAGGAACAACTTGTTTACCCCGGTCTTCTTCGCGTACAAAGATTTCAGCTTATCCCATAATGTCTTCGCGTGCTCAATATTGGCAACGTGGTTGTACACGTTCTCGTCAACGAACTGCCTGATGTATCCGCACACCTGTATATGCTCGAATTTTCAGTCCTCCTCGGATTTATCACTGGGCTTCTCGGATGCAAATACGGGCAGATGCAGCTTCTTGACGAACAGCAAATCCTTCATCTTGCTCCGCCAATAATGATAGTTTGTGCCGTTCAAATTCACCATGCGCACCGACTTCGCGTCCATCTCTCCTCTCTGGTTCCTCTGTCAACTCCTGACACCCTTTGAACCCAAAGCTCTGATACCACTCTGTTGGAAAAGAAACGTGGAAACCTTTCCCCAAACCGGAGAGTACCTGCGAGAGGACCGAGCAATACAACGCACGAACCCAAAAATAAATACACAAAACAATCCACGCAGACACAGAGAATTTTTGACGTGGAAAACCCTTGCGGGAAAAACCACGGGACGATCGGAGTCCAACCCTGAGAAGCCTCCACTAATGGAATAGAAGAATTACACCCTCTACAAACTCCTCCCGATCCAAATCGGATCCCCACAACACTCAGAGATAAGAACAATGATTACAAGGCTACGAAGAGCGAGAACGACGAGTAGAGATTACCCGAACACGATCTCCTTCGAATGGCGACCTTCAATCCTCCGTCTTCTTCTCCGAAGTTGTAATGGCACTCTTGCCTCCTTCTCTCTCAAACTTATGTTCCTTGCGATAATGATGCGTTCTGAATTAGGGTTGAGAAAACTCAATATAACTCCCTAATTCCGTAGCAAACCTGGACCGTTGGATTAGATCCAATGTTGAAAACTCATCCTAAAATCCGCTTCAGCCCCCGACGACACAGAGTTCGGCCAGAACTCTGTGTCGAGCAAACAGAACCTCACGCCAACATTCTGGAAGCGCCAGACCGAGTTCGGCCAGAACTCGGCCTGGGACCGAGTTCGGCCAGAACTCGGCCTGGGACCGAGTTCGGGCCGAACTCGGATCCCCTGCTTCCAGCAGCTCCAGCAGCAACATCAGCAACTTCTTCGCCTACTTTCCGAGCTTCTCCGACATCGGACGGCGCTCGTCGCACTCCGGGGCCTTCTCCACATAGGTTGGGAACCCTACCCACTCCAATATCTACCGGTATCTCGTTGTCGCACACAACTCGAGGAGATCGACCAGAACTTAGCTCTTGCCCAGAAAGTAGAAAGGATTATTATAATGGAAATGGAGGAATGGAATAGAGAATAAGTTTTTGAATTTTTAGAGAAAGAAGATGGAGAGAGTTTTCCTTCTCTCTTGTCTTTTACTTAGAAAAATAAAGTGAATATATAGACTAGCAACCCAAAAGGATTTAAAGGAGATTAATAGGAATAATGGAATGATTATTAGCCATCAAGAGCCATAAAATGGTAGCTTGAATGGTATTGAAAATAATAAGGTATAATGATAGAAATTTAATAAGAATAAAGGGGTAATGAAAGTTAGTTTTTTTGCCAACAGTTACAACAGGGTGAACCTCTTCGACAGCACTGGTCGTGATTGGTTTGCAAAGGGGGATATGCAACCGAGGCCTTCCCAGTAACCTTGCTTCTCTTTAGGATCACCAAACTCTTGAGCGCCACTGTAGAGACTTAAGGAAGAAAACAAAAGCTCAAGTGTAAATTTCAGAGGGTTTGGAAGTCTTGAGTGCGTAAATGCTTTTTCTTCACCGACATACCCTATTTATAGGCAGAAAATTGACTCTTCACTGATCGGGGAAAATCAATCAGCATTATATGATTATTGACACTTGGCAGTGTGAAATCTACACTGACAACTGACAATTTTGGCATAGATTACGAGATTTTAGCGCATTTCTATCTTCGCTCCATCTAGCTCAATGACAATAAATTTTTGTTCAACTGCATTTTTGCGTGAAAAGATGAACACTACTTTATTTCGTATGCTTATTTCAAATTTATGCATATATTTGACAATTTGAAGGAGATCTTATAGAAGCATAAAAAATGTTAAGTTGTAAAGCCACTCATGAGTGTAAAAAAGTGCCACTTTTAAAGGAGTGCAACTTGGTCTCTATTTTATTTTTGTGCAGGGAGGCTCCATGCGAAAATATGAGTAGCTACTCACGCGAGGGAGCTTATCAACTACATAGCTTACGACTGTCCATGCTATCAATGTTATATTTTGAGAAGAGTTTCCACGTGGAAGATATTCATTGCAGCAGCACCGACGTCGCATGACGAGAATGGTTAAGGCTATCAATGTTACAATTTTCTACGCAAAAAATCTTCCATGCTTAGCTGCCAAGCTGTAGCAAAGCTATGTTCCATGCGGAGACAATTGTGCTCCACGCAAAGATGACATTTCTTATTCCCTAATAAAGACAGGAAATTAATTTACGAATTCCAAAGCCAATATTGCTTTAAATGAGATTTGCGTCAGCTATAATTACGTGGTTGTAACCATAGGGATTAATGATATTCCTCATAATTGATGACACATAGCGCGAAGATAATAATCTACGCGCATGTTCAGATTTGTAACTTATAACTAGTGATGTCAACAATTTTCGTGCTAAGGCCTTATGTGCGAAAATAAGTAAAACAATACAGATTTGCTTGTTTTTTGTGTGAAATTTTATGAAATAGCCGTTACAGTACAAACGACTATAAATACCTCATTTTTGTGCTGTCAAGACATCGAAAGCATCGATTCTTGAGCACTTAACCGTCTTTGTTGTTAGATACAAAGGAGGAAAAAAAATATAAAAGCTCTCTTTCGAAAAACTTTAAAAACTTATTACAACTCAAGATCGATTACAAAACTGTTGGATTAGAAAATTTTGAGCTAAGTTAAGATTCTGGAGAGATGTGATGGAGTCGAATCAACATGCGATTCTTATGCTCCATTAACGATCTGACAAGACTTCAGAAACTGGGATGTGCAAGAACACGAAGTGAGCAAAACACTTACTGTTGATTGCTAGCACTTGATTGTTGAAAAGTGTATGTGGCTACCTTGTATGTTGTCTTCAAAATTTGTAAAGAACTGACTATTTATAGTAAAATAGCCAAAAGCATTTATTGTCATTGGGATCACTACCCGACAAAAAATACCCAGAAAAAAGATCAATAATCGAATGTTGATACGACACACTTTTCACACACGAAGCGAGCCACGTTCTTTCGAAACTGTATGAGGATGACACGTGGTTTGTACTGTTACATTAACGTCATAAACCACGAAGTAATCATGGAAGAAAACACAGGTTAAAGACTATACACATTCACCCAAAAAATTTAGCAACAAGATCGAGCCTTTGTGAAAGCCATTCTTAGTAGAGGCATGAATATTCCCTGGAGCATAGAGGGTTAAAAATTTTTGTTGGAGAGATATGAACGAAAAGTTCCTCCATTTTGAAAACAAGTAGTTTCACATTCCTCAAGGTTGATTTGACAGACACTTTTTTGACGACTGTCAATCATTATGAGCCATACCCTTTTGATTCCTGTAGAGTGACAGTTATTAATTGTGTTGACAAAGCTGTCACTTCAGGGCATTAATTATTTCTCAGTAGAAGAAGGCAATGTAGAAGCATGAAAATATAGAGTTTATGCGGATCACAAATTGCCACATAGGTACATTGGGCCAAACATGTCCGCATGAAGGAAAGTCGCATGACTGTTCAAAGACATATGCGGCCCGTCGACAAACAACTGTAGAAAAAAAAATATGCGGCTAGAGAGAAGCAGTTCAACTGATAAAGCTTACAAGTCCTGACAAAACATGACAGTTCTGACACTTCAACAAGAAAGATAAGACGTGAGACGTCGCCCAAAAGCTGGGTTCGTACGACTCCATGCGGCTAGAAGAGTGTCATCTAAGCCGTATGAAACTTATGCGGCTCAGATTATGCAGCCCCAAAATTTCCAAAACTTCATGCAGCCAGGAGTAATTATGATCCAAGCCGCATGCATGAGTCTCATGCGACCCCGCATGATCGAAGACTGAGAAAGCTATACACAACAGGACACGTGGCAATCTGACCAATTCCTTAACCACCCAGATTTGCTGCAACAAAATTCCAACAAATCGACAGATGGCAGCCCAAAAGCGGGTCTTCGCATGTTAATCAGCCACGTGGCCGCAAGCCCTCTATGCGGCTCAAAATATATCTTATTATAAATAGCAGGGTGCCATACCCCTGCAATAGGCTGACAACCTTCAAGAAGAAAGCAATATCTTCACGAGCTAGAGACTACATCAGATACACTACTAAAATCTGCTCTATTAGTGACGTAATATAGCGACGAAATAAAATAACGTCGCTAAATATTGAATATAGCGACTCTTTTTTATAGACATCGCAAAACGTCGCTGAATAGCGATGTTCCGCGACATGAGATAAAGTACGTCGCTGAATAGCGATGTAACTTAAGTTATGTTGCTACATAGCGACGTTCAGCGACGTCAAAAATATGTACATATGGAATACGAGAATTTCTACCCTGTTGAAGATCTGGTGGTGCTACCCGAAGACTTAAATGAATAGCCATCGCTGTTAAGAACAACCGAGATCTAATGAAAATTTTTGCGTAGCTTCTTGTCAGCAGACGTCGCTAATATTTTAATATATTCCGTTCGAAACTTTCATTTTCCCCTTCTCTCTCCCAAAAATACTTTTATTTTTCCCTTCTCTCTCCGACGACAGTAGCCTCCTCCGACGATGAAGCCCCTCTCCTCGCCGCCTCCCTCCTCCGACGAAGCCCCCCTCCTCGCCGCCTCCCTCCTCCGACCGAGCCACCCTCTTCAGGTAAACCCTAACCCTAGCTATCTAGACAAAGACACTGACACTTACATTTATAACCCTCCCTCTTCCTCGCACCCACTTCCCTTTTCCTTCCCCTACCGCCGCCGCCGCCGCCTCACCCTTCCGTCGTCGTATATTTCATGGGCCATGTCCTCTCGAGCAGCACCCACTGCCCGCCGCATCACTGGGGCTACGGCCTAGATCGAACTACGTGTGCTTCAGTTCTCCGCTAGTGAAAATGAAGTAGAGAAGAGGGTGAACATGCCACTGTTGGCCTATGTGGCTATCAATGACCATGAAGGAAGGTTATCGGTCCTGTGCAGGACATGGAGTGAAGTGACCCCGTTGGATAGTTAGGAGCTTGTATCAGTGAGTGTTTGTGTGTCTTAGAGATACTAAAGTATCAGTATTCCTGTAGATTTGAGTATTAGTGGCTTTGTTAGAGGGTATCAGAGAGTGAGATTAATTAAGTCCATGCATTAGGAATGTGTGTTGCATAGTGGTGTCAGTTTTGTACTGCAGAAAATCATTATGAGAGAGTTTGAGTGAGGTTAGTATGTGTTAGTGTCAGAAATTAGCAGGGCATGAGAGTAACAGTTAGGATACATGTGTTAGAGGTCAGTAACTCAATATCAGATGTTGTATGAGCCTATGTGAGGCTCCTTGTGTCAGATGTGTCCAGTGAGAGGGGATAGACAAGAGAGTAGGACAAGTTGGTTTTCTAAGAGTGACTCAAAAATAGAGAATAGAGTGAGAGAGGAGAGTTGGTATCTTGAAGGCAAGAGAGAGTTTTATATATATATATATATATATATATATATATATATATATATATATATATATATATATATATATATATATATATATAATATACATGTAAATGTATATGAGTTAGTTAAAGATTTAAATTGTATATATTGGATCTGTATAAGAAGAGGAGTGAGGTTCAGCCTTGGATTAAACTGGGGGTATGATCCTAACAGGAGATGTATAAGCAGGGAAGTGCTTGGTTTGGCCTGGGTTGCAATATGACAGGTCTTAACTTTGGCTCAGGCACTTGCCTACAGGCAATGCAATGGCATATTGCCTTAGCAGGTACAGCTATGCACTATGGTTTGGCCTGGGTTATAAGATGAGTATAAGATATTATAATAGATAGTATATGATAAGGTAATAATAGAGTGACTATTACCTATTAGTAGCTAAGGTATGGGTTATTACCGTAGTCTAAGGATTGGATATTAGGTAAGTGTCAAGCTACCTATGGGTTACATACCCCCATGTAGCAATATATATGAGATACAATTTTATTGTTCAGGTTATCCAACAGAATTCATTACTCATATTATGAAGATACACTACTCATTATAATAAATACTTAGAGTGCAAAAAAAACACACACATATATTATAAGTGAGATACAAGGTAGACAAGGATACAAGGATATATAGATAATAGGTTAAGTGGTGATTTCTTAATGCAAGTATGGTAGGATTTTGGAACTTAGATATCAAGTTATAATACTAGTGTAGGTATTTATGATACAAATTTATGCCTATTGGATAATTGTGTGTCCATCTCTGCAGAATTATTTCCAAATGGATATGAATTACTACTTGCGGTGTCGTTCATGGATGTACAATCGTTGTCCTGATGATGTGTGCGGTGTGCGGAATGAATACATAGTGGG
Source organism: Iris pallida (assembly GCA_029216955.1). Classification (NCBI taxonomy): domain Eukaryota; kingdom Viridiplantae; phylum Streptophyta; class Magnoliopsida; order Asparagales; family Iridaceae; genus Iris; species Iris pallida. Next base: position 2,107,953 of record JANAVB010011798.1, on the reverse strand, counting down.
AGTAGAGCAGTACCTGCAGTTTTCCAAGGCGTTCCCTCTGTACATGGACGGCACCAAAATTAAGTGTCCGTGTGTGAAATGTCATAACGTGAAATATTATCCAGAAGTGAAAGTGACATATCATTTGTACTCGAGGGGTTTCACGCCTAATTACTATCAGTGGACCGCACACGGAGAACTTGTGTCTTTAACATCAGAGCCGGAGTCTTATGTTGAGCCGTATATGCATGCGGGACCTAATTTTGTTTCAGATAATCATGCATATGACGATGAGTGTGTGAACATGGTTTTCGACGCTGTGGGGCCTAGTTTCGTTCATGATGTAGCTGAGGAGGCACCGAATGTCGATGCTACAAAGTTCATGGAGTTGCTGGAGAATGCAAGGACTCTATTCTATCCTGGTTGTGGGGATCATTCACCGTTGGAGGTGGTTACAAGACTGTTGAGCATTAAGTCAGATTTTAACATGTCGCAAGAATACTACAACCGAGTGTTGGAGTTGATTATAGAGATCTTGTCGGCGGGTGCTAAGTTACCTAAAGACTTCTATCGGTCTAAGAGGATGGTGAGATCGCTCTGGATGGGATACGAGAAAATTGATTCTTGTCGCAATGGGTGCATGCTGTACTACAAAGACGACAATGATGCAGATGTGTGTAGATTTTGTGGTGCTGATCGCTATAAGACAACTAGTACAGGAAGGTCTACCGGTGCAAGAAGACCGACCGATTCAATGCACTACTTGCCTTTAACGTCACGGTTGCAAAGATTATTTATGGTAAAAGATACAGCCAAAAATATGAGTTGGTACATGTGAGAACAGATTGAAGGAGTGTTGGATCACCCATCCGATGGAGAAGCGTGGAAGCACTTTGATCGAGTGTATCCTAATTTTGCTTCAGATCCGCGTAATGTCAGGTTGGGGCTATCTTCTGACGGTTTTACTCCTTTTGGTCTTTCGGGATTCCAGTATTCGTGCTGGCCTGTGATTGTCACTCCGTATAACCTACCGCCTTGGATGTGCATGAAGACTTAGTACATGTTTCTAACCGTTATAATTCTTGGTTCGAACAATCCCAAGAGGAACATTGATGTGTACTTACAGCCTTTGATAGATGAGTTGAATCAGTTATAGGAAGTAGGCACTAACACGTACGTTGTTTCCAGGAAGCAGAATTTTCAGATGAAGGCAACCCTTATATGGACCATCAACGACTTTCTGGCCTATGGAATGTTATCTGGATGGAGCACCCATGGTCGTCTCTCATGTCCGTATTGCATGGACCGTACTAAGGCTTTCCGCTTGAAAATGGAGGAAAACCGTACTTCTTTGATTATCATCGGCAATTTCTGCCAAAAGATCATCCGTTCAGAAGGAACAGGAATGCATTCCGTGCCGGCGTTGTAGAGAAGGGTGATCCACTGCCAAGGTGATACGGAGCCATGATATAGAAGGAGGTTAGAGATTTTCAAGTGCTATCGAAGATCCTACAACTGGGTACAAGTGCGATAGATTTGGTAGAGATCATAATTGGACAAAGAGGAGCATATTCTAGGATCTGCCATATTGGAGTACCAATCTGATCAGACATAATCTTGATGTCATGCATATTGAGAAGAATGTGTTTGATAACATAATTAATACTGTGATGGACGTAAAGGAAAAAATAAAAGACAATCCTAAGGCCAGGTTGGACTTAGAAGAAATATGCAAACGCCCTGCGTTGCATTTGATAGAGGAGAATGGAAAATAGTTCCTGCCGAAGTCAATTTTCTCACTGGACAAGGAGAATAAAGTGAGACTTTGTCGGTGGATCCAGGGCCTAAAATTTCCAGACGGATATGTGTCAAATCTGAGAAGATGTGTCGATCCGAAGGAAAATAAATTGACGGGTTTGAAGAGCCACGATTGTCACGTATTCATGGAGAGGTTAATTTCGATTGCATTTCGGGAATTCTTACCGCAGGCAGTTTGGGATCCATTGACGGAGCTTAGCATATTCTTCAGGGATCTTTGTTCTAAAAAATTGCTCGTTGATCGTCTAGAAAAGCAAGAGAAAGACATTACGGTAACATTGTGCAAGCTAGAGAGGGTATTTCCTCCTGGATTCTTCGACTCTATGGAGCATTTGCCGATTCATCTATCCTATGAGGCACATGTTGGTGGACCCATCGAATATCGATGGATGTACCCGTTTGAGCGATATTTGAATCACCTAAAAAGAAAGGTGAAAAATAAGGCACGGGTCGAGGGTTCTATTTGTGAAGCCTATGTTCTCGAGGAGATTACAAACTTTTGTTTGATGCATTTCAAGCCTCATGTTGCAACTAATAGAACGAGAGCTTCCAGAAATGACAACGGAGATCATGAATGTAATGATACAATACTGAAGGTATTCAATGCTCCAGGAAAGCCATCGGGTAAAATGAAGAAGAGATATCTGAACGATGATTAGCTAAGTGCTGCTCAGGTGTATGTATTACTCAACTGCGACGAAGATGAAGTAGAGAAGCTGGAGGGGTAAGTAATTAATACGTCTACATTATTTTAATAGTGTTGATTATTATACTATTACATTAATTGAACGATGTTGTTTTCAGCATATTTAATGATGATGTGAGGTTAGGTAGGCCACACATAACAGAAGAAGAACTAGAACAAGAAATGAGGCGTTATTTTCCATCATGGTTTGGTGCATATGTAAGACTTGAGAACTCTGTAATTACCTTTCTGTATATGCACTTGAGAATGAGCTTAATTTATTTTTTCGTGGTATTTAGGTCGATCGTCCATACGCAAGACTTGAGAATGAGTCTATTAGAATGCTAGCCAAGGGACCAATTTATGCTGCAAAAATATGGCCAAGCTACTGTGTAAATGGGTTTAGGTTCAAGTCAACAACTTGCCCGATCAGAGACAACTTTGTGGATCTCGATTCCACCAAAAACAGCTGTTTGTGTATCAGATCTTCGAACTACAAAGATGTTGATGCGGGCAACGATTTCTATGACGTTCTACGGAAGATTGTGGAGCTGACATATAGTTATGGAATAGAGTATGCTAAGATTGTGTTATTCAGGTGTGATTGGTTCGATCCGATTGAAGGTCAAGGTTGGAAAGTAGACAAGTACGGTCTTGTGAATATAAACTATCGGCGTCGATATCAAGCCTATGAACCATTTGTCCTATCAAGTCAGGCTCAGCTTGTGTACTTCACAAGTTATCCTAAACGGGGAACAACAAGGTCGGACTGGTGGGCAGTATGCAAGACCAAAGCGAGAAATACCTTTGAGGTTGACGATATAGCTTATCAAGAGGATGAACTACCTCTTGTAACAAATATTATAGAAGTGGATACGACAGAAGTTCCTTATTACACATCTAATTGTGTAGAAAAAGTAGAATTATCTGAAGAGGAAGATGCAGATGAAAGTGAAGATGTAGAGAAGGATGAAGAAGAAGAAGAAGAAGAAGAAGAAGAAGAAGAAGAAGAAGATGAGCTAAACGAACTAGATGAATATTCAGAAGAGGATTAAATCTGTACGTTTGTTTTATCATCATATTTGACACTTTAGTGACACTTTTGTGACTATGATATATTTCAAAAATTTATGATGTCTATCATATAAATATGTATATTTGTTTTATTGTCATATGTTATTATCAGGTATGACTAGACCCGGACGATGCGGAGGATATTATATTAAGCAGTCCCGTGTGCGTTAGGCTGGGATACAGATTCCGTACCCTCATCCTCATCTTCGAGTACGCCAGTGTACCATTTTGCTCCCGATCAATTATCGGGACAGGACAGTTCCAGCAGGTTGGCGACTCCTTCCTCGTCGTCCAGCATTCCTTCTGCGTCCAGCATTCCGCCTGCCGACGACTCCATGGGGAGAGCCGACACCGAGCATATAGAGGACGGCGATTAGACTGATTCTGGTCAGGCAGAAGGTGAGAGCGACCCTCCATGCGCTCCCCCTGACGAGACGCGTATGGAGATTTGGACGGACGGGCCTACGAAGTAAGTTAATTAGTTAATATATATTTCTCAAATGATTATATGTACATATATATTCATGAAATTTATTATTATATAGATATCGGCCTCCTGCAGTACAGAGACAGCTGGGGTTATTTTTGAGGCAGAACTATGGTGGGCCTTGGATTAACTACTCAGATGCTCCCACAGATAGGAAGGCCTTTTGGTTGGCCCACTTCAAGAAAAAAATTTGTTTATTTTTAAATTTTAATAATTATTTGTATATATTATACAACTCTTTCTATTTTACTTCTTGTAGAGGACCTATTTCTATCCACCACACCGTACGGCGAAGATCGATGCCTAATTTTCTGCTGTCGCAGGCAAGCTCATCCGTGATACGATCCATGACCAGAAGTCTCGTGATCGCTCTGAAAAGCTGATCCATGGTTGGATCATGCCAGAGCAGTGGACTGCAATAAAGGCTAGATTCGACGAGGCCAGGTACCAGGAGCGGTCTGACAAGGCCAAGGTGGCGCGATCAAGCGCCAGTAAGTGGTGTGGTGGCTCCATTCCTATGACGGAGCATTTTCGTCGTCTGGTACGTTTCCTATGACGGACATTATTTTATATATAGTTGGATAGAATATTTAATACTAATAATAGATAATATATTTTAACAGGTAAAAAATGGTGAGGATTCCAACATGGTGACCATCTTTCTGGTCACCCATCGGAGGGCTAGGGAGTTCATTGACGAGAGGGCGATGCAGGCATATGTACATTTTATTCGTTATATTAATTTACTATAATTTAGAAAATAGGAAAATAGATACCAATATAGACTTTAGCAAACACTTAGACGTTAGCAAACATTGTTATAGGCCGAGTTGCTTCGGCTACAAGAGGAGGCGGCTGCTGCTGCTAGTGCGCCAGCAGAGGGAGGGGCTGGTACCTTCTTCCAGCCGTCTACAGCTCCATCACCGGACGACCTCTGGATGACCGCCGTTGGTGGTCTTCAGAAGGGTACATACTATGGTACGGGATCCTACGGCGCTATTTGGCTTCAGAGTCATCCCGGGCCCCCTCTGTCAGTGCGCGGTCTCCAGCTTCGCAGGCGTCATCACGAGCTCAGGATATTGGTCGTCAGATCGACGAGCTGCATCGCGAGTTGCAGCAGCAGATTTCTGATCACCATACCGCAGAGCGACGATCCGATGATCATCGGACGATTTGATGCGGTCGAGCGTAGTATACATGAGCTGATGAGTCTGTAGCAGGCTATAGCTGCCAGCTTGCACACGCTCACCGAGTCTACGGAGCATACAGAGCGTAGACAGGTCGAGCTGGAGGGATCGCAAAGGATCATGTCTTCCTCACTCACTCTGATATATACTTCGATTGAGGAGAGTTCTTAGAGGATGGTGAGTACCCTTGCTGCGCATGCTGAGCGACTGCGAGAGCTGGAGCAGATACGTCCTCTCGGTCCATTGATGGTGCCGACTCCAGACGTTGTACTGCCTTCTACTGGCCCTATGGTGCAGCTCACACAGGAGCAGTATGAGTACATGCTATCTCAGATGCGCAGCAGGGGTCCTCAGTGATCCAGTAGATTTTTTTATCATCTTGGTATATATTGGCCCTATGGGCCCATTGATCATTGGTACACTGATTTTCATTCTTATTTGACTCTGTTGGACATGTATGTTTGTTGGACATGTATGTTTGTGATATTTACTTTGTTGGTATTTTCATTAAGTACATATATGATATTTAGTTGTAGACTGTTATGATGGGAGACTGTTATTCATCTATTAGTTGTAGACTGTTATGATGGGAGACTGTTAATTATGATGATATCTGCGACGGGGATGACAAATATACCTATGATGGGTTATAAGCGATAATCTGATATACAAAGGAGGTGCTGCCCAAATTTAAAAAAAATATAATATGTATTTTTGTGATGATGTGTGTCTGTGTTTACAGTATATGTGAAATGCAGTATTCGGAACCATCGATAGTTTCGATTACTGTTGTATATTTTATCTTGGACAGAAAGAGCAACAGTTCAGGGTATACTTCTGAGAGCTTCATTTTCACATCCTTCACTTTTTCGGAACGTCGTAAAGGATCCCGAGAAGGTGAAGGACGTGAAGAGGAAGCTCTGAGAAGTGCACCCTGAACTGTTGCTCTTTCTATCAAAGATAAAATATAGAACAGTAAGCAAAACTGTCGATGGTTCGAACACTGCACTTCACACACACTGTAAACACAGACACACAACATAACAAAAATACACATTATATTTTTTTAATTTTTTTATAATATCTGCGACGTATAGCGAAGATCTGCGATGTCGCTCAGAAGCTGACGTGGTAGAATCCTGACGTCGCTAATTTGGTCGCTGTACGTCGCTACACTGCTGACGTGGCAGGCATGCCATGTCATCACATAAAAAGAAATAACATCGCTAAGTAGTCGCATTTACGTCGCTAATTTGGCGACGTATAATTTTGTCGCCCTCCGTCGCTAATTTTACGATGACCCAGCGACATTGTGGCCACGTCGCAAACAACGACGGAGGGCGACGAATTTGTCATCTGTGACTAGCTTTTTCGCGACCTTCATGTTTCGACGCTAAAGTCGTCGCTAATTACGATTAGCGACGTGTTTTTCTTAATTAGCGACATATCCTGACGTCGCTAATTTGCCTTATTTTAGTAGTGATAGTCCACGGAGTAAGACATAGTTGATAGCACTTTCCCGAGCCTCCTCGTCACCCCCAGAATCAAAACTAAACAATTGTACTTAGATTATTTCCTAGGCTTTCTTTCTAGGCTCTTCTTTGTACAAGCGAGTTTGCAATCAATTTCAATGTTCCGTAATAACTGTCATTGATTTTTATGGCAAATATGCAATTTTTGCTAGTAACTCTCCCATGGAAGAAATGTACTCTGCGAACCTTTCTTATGCGAAAGAAATGAGAGTCTCTTTGCCAAGTGGCAGAGACAAACAAGAAACCGTAGAGCTGTCTCACTTCTCAAGGTTCATTCCTCGTACTCTGTGACCACTGCCGCTTCACCTTTTCGAGGCAATCTTAGGAATAGTATTTTCATGGGGATCTGTGCTGAATAAAGGGACTTTTGTCTGTTGGGCTCCTTGTCCCCTGGATGCCTTGTTTGCCTAGGGCTTAATATTTTTGCGTATCTAACACTCCCTGTTGTTTCCATTGGAAATAGTATTTTGTGTTATGTCTGCTGGTGTCACGACCCGCACCCTAGAGTAAGGGCACGAGACGTGGGTACGTCCAGCCTACGCCGCAGTGTTGGCGGTAGAACGCTATCCTAGGTCACAACATCTAACAATATAAGCTAAACAGTTTATACTCCCCGAATGGGGGTGACATAGCAGAATGTAAACTCAATCACAACTAAGGCAGAAAGGTAAGATAGAAGGATAGATAGATACTGCTGAATGAAAAGAAATCCACAAGTACAACCAGAGAGTCTAAGTGTCTAATACATCACAAATCCCAAGTATCAATATATACAGTCATCCATATAGTAATGTAAATAAAACATCCTAGTCTAGAAGAATGTCATCCACAGCTAAGGGCTCCTGCTGCTGGTCTAAGTCTGTACTATCGTCTAGGGTAGCCCCATAATAAGTGGGACAGCCCACCTCGTCCTCATCCTCTGTAATATTTTAACAGGTCCAGTCAGGACAGGAACAAGCACAATACATCTCAACAAGTCATAACAGAAAAGAGAATATAATCATGCTAGAGAATAAAATACAGGAAACTGAAGAACAGCATAATGTAAGAGAGAGACTGTAAGTAAATATCTATGATATATAAAAGAGAGACAGTGCTGTTTGCAAAAACAAAAGTTGAAGAACTTTATTGATACAAACTTTGTAAAAGATTATAATTTGAATTCTGGGAATGGTACAACTTTAGGAATCCAATCTAGAAGACGATTGCTTTATCCCTTGGACGATGTGAACTCTGAAGACGAAGCCTCTGAAGTTGAAGACAACTCTGAAATTGAAGGCAAAAAGCCTCGAAAGTTGAAGGCAAAAGCCTCGGAAGAATGCAGCAGCACTTGGGCAAGAACTCCTGAACTCTCTGATCTCTGATTATTGATTCGTGATCCCCTTGAATGGAGACTTGAAACTCTATTTATAGAGTTCTGAGAAATAACTAACTTTTAGTTATTCTGGACTACGCATGATGGATTGCGCAGCAATTGGTTTGTGCAGCAATGGACTGCGCAGGCAGTTGCTGGATCATGGGTTAACTGTCTTGGACACATGGCATCATTTGATTAAAATGCGCATAATTATGAATAGGCAGTTGCCATGAAATAAGCAATTGATGGCATGAATGCCACGTGTACTTTATCATTTATACTGGTAGAACGCGTACATTGAACTGCGCACACTTTGGATTGCGCCAACTTGATTTGCGCAGGAAATAGATTGTGCCAACTTGATTTGCGCAGGAAATAGATTGCGCTGCCAGCTGTCCTCGAGCGCCGTGCTGCACGATTAAACGAACGGCCACCTCGATCTCCGTGCTGTCAGTTGTCAGAAGATTTGATTTGTGTCAGGTAATGATGGCGATTTGCCACGTCAGCCTGCGCAATTGAGAATGTGTGCAATCGATCCTGCGCAATCTGAATGGTGCACAATCTGTTGTCTGCGTAAATCATCTGAAAGTTGTATTTCTTGATTTTCTGACTTTGTTGATGTGTTCCACTTGATTTTTTAGGACCTACAAGACCCCCTTCAAAGTTTTCGAAAGTTGAATTTATTCAAAATTTCGAAATACTTTGAATTTTGAAATTTGAATCAATTTGCGCATGATGTAAGCTGGCTGCGCAATCTGAAGGATTGTCCACAATTTTAGACGCAAATTGAGGCAGCCGTTTCGTTTTCGAAAACTATAAATAGCTCTCCTCTTCATTTTATTTCTTTACTTTGCCTCATTTGTGTTTGAGAGAAAGAAATTTTTGAACTTTGACTTCCTTCTCCGACAATCTTCATGGCGCCCCGACGATCCTCCGCCGCCGCTAAGGGCAAAGCCCCGAACGAATCATCAAACAGGGCTGCGCGACGAGCTTCTCGTCATGAATCCGTGCACCCTGCAATGTCAGGTAGAGAATTTTAAATCAAAAACCCTTTTTAGGGTTTTGATATCACTGTTCTTCAAAATCCATCTCTTTTTAGAGATGCGATCATAATGCGCCACCCTTTTTAGGGTTCTGGTTGCACAAATCAGTCAACTCTTCATTTTTATGAAGAGTGACTTTCTGCGCAATCGGTTGAACTACGCTGGCAAATGTCAGCACAATCTGCTGATTTGTGCGAGATTGTCAGCACAAACTGATGGCTGTTTGTTCGCGCAGTTTGACGTTTGCGCAAATTGATACTGCGCAATCTGATGTTGCGCATTCTGATTTTGCACAAACTGATGACAGAATCTTTGACTTGACTTGTACTGATTTTTATTTTCTCTGTTTGATGCAGTTAACGTGAGAGAAGATCCAGAATATGAAACTTTTGTGGGAACTCTTTCAGAGTCTGAGTATAAAGAGGATCTCTCCCATGTACATTATCCCCAGTATGATCTACCGACCTTCCGTCAGGCTATTCTGATATCTCAAGACAATGAGACTCTACTGTATTTAATGAATGGACAACCCTTGGAATCAGCAGACGCTGTTATTCATAAGAAACCTTTATTCTTGTTTGGTGAGGCTTTTGAGAAAAGCTCTCAACCAAGGCCGAGGATGGAGGAAAGAATAGTCCATCAAGAAGATAGGTCATTCTTTATACCAGATATTGCCCGCTGCCTCCCTTTATCCCGGTATGCTCATGCGAGCTATCCGAGGAAGATGGAGTGGAACCTCACTCTTTTCCAAGACGCCCGTGCAGGGAAAATTTTTGTGAAGAAGGGGTCAAATAAGAAGGATATGTTCTACAGCTCCTCTGATCGATACAGTGTCTTATTGAGAGGCTTGAGACCTGGATGCATTCCACCAGAGAACTCATCTTTGTTGATGCCTGTCAGAACACCGATATTTGCAAACGAATTTGCGAAAGCTGAAGGGAAGTACCCCGAACAGGATATCAGATTAACTGGATTGGTGAATCCAGATTACAAGAGATGGAACTGTATTGCAAATTGGATTCTGACAACATTTGAAGACAGACTTCAACAAATCAATTTGTACCAAGCAGTACATGCCACTGTTTATGGTTTTGCACCCAATTCACACCTGTTCTTGGCCTTGGCTGAAAGATACAATTATAGAACAGGAACTTTCATGACCCCTGGTGGAGAAATTGGGTTTGCACTCCACGAGATGAAATATATCTCGTACTTGCCAATGGCAGACGCTCCATATGAAGAGTTTGTTCCAACCAATGATGAGTTGGACAAACTTAGAAGGAAAAACGCAGTGATGGTAGCAGTATTCGAGGAACTGCTATGCCATTACAAGATCTGTTCCTTGTTTTATAAGAGTGCTACAGCAAACACCTGTTATTCTTCGAAATGGTTACCCTATCTGTTCCTTAACCACATAGAAGAGAAGAAGACTAAGGAAAATGACAAATGCTATCCTGATTTCTTCAAACCTTTGAGCAATATAGAAGTTATGAAGCTGATGGAAGAGAGTGGTAATTTTGATAAACAAATGAAAGATGATTATCAATATCCTTCTTTAAAGAAAGGGGACACTCTGGAGAGTTATTTGAGAATGGGTTATAGACCCATGTCAAAAGAAGCCCAACTGGCCGGGTTTCTGACATATTGGCTCCGGCGATTTGTGGTCCCAGGATCCAGTGCTGTGGACCGTTTTCATCACGGCGTTCTTTTTACCGCCGTCAAGTTAGTCTTTGGCTACAAGGTGGACCTGTTATCAGCAATGACTTGCAAATTAAATGCCAGTCTTCGTTTGTATGTCGATCTGATGCTGAAAGCAAAAGAAGAGAAAGAATTCCCTCGCCTAGAACTGCCATACACATATCTATTTGGATGGTTGCTTCTCCACTATCCTACTTTAATGGACCCCGGCATGGGACCGGTTGATGGCAGCTTTCTGCGAAGGTACTCTCATAGTAAATGGAAGTACACTTCTTTGAGCGAGTGTAGATATGTTCTAAATCTGAATAGAGGATGGAACTTTTGTTGTGCTCCTCTCCCTGCTGGATATGATCAGATGCCAACAAACATGGTGGACTCAAAAATACAACCTCTAAATCGTGCAGCTTTTGAATGGTTGAAGACAATTCGACCGTCTCATTTGGTATACCGGTTCGAAGAGGAATGTTATTTAGAACCATATCTCCCCAGCCGATTTGCTCGGCAGTTTGGATATGATCAATTCCATATGGGGAATGCAATCACCTGCCTCCAAGGCAAGGGTTTTCTGATAGACGGGGCCCGAGCCTGGGCTTACTATAATGCCCGTGATACGAAAGCCATATTCTCTATGCCAGCAAATAGCACTCATGGTCCTCAGATGCTATTTACTTATTCAGTATTTTATACATCCGCGAACACTTTTGCTGAGAATTTTAATCTCGCAGATAGTTTCGCTTCTTCGACGAGATTGAAGAAAGGAAGAATTGCTCTGTCGATCCCTGGAAATGATGAGGTGCACGAACCAGCAGATCCACCTTTGGAAGCTTTGAGGGATATTATGTTCCCTCAAGAAGTAAATGCAGCAATACGTATCTCTCTGAAAGTGGGTAAATCTCCAGCAAAGAAAAGGAGAAGAGAGGAGCCTCCTGCTCCAGCAACAAAGAAGAAGTTGATCTTAGATCACTCTTCTGAAAAGATCACTACTCGATCTCAGTCTCGGCAACTGGCCGAGTCAGCTCAGCAAGAAGAGGCTATTACACTAACCTCTATCCAGAAACAAGTTGAAACTATCAATATAGAGAGCCCTGAGAGGCCATTAAAAAGAAAGAAGCTGGTCCTCAGAAGGAATCGGGCCTTGTCTTCAATGGTGATGGATGCTGCAGCTGGATTAACTTTGCCATCTCCTACTCCTGTTTCAGAGCCTAGGAATAAAACTCCTAGTCCTAAACATAGAGAAGAGATCGAGCAAAGAACAAATCTTGCTCCGGGAACTGAGGCCGAAGAGCCTAGAGGAAATACTGTAGAGGAAGTGAGGGAAGAGCAGTTACAGATTGTTGAACTTCCACATACTCCTAGAACCCTTCGCGAAGAGGAAGATCGCGAAGTAATTGCAGCTTTAGAAGATTGTAGCTACAGTCCTCTGGATGACTATGGTGACCAAGCCGCGACTACCAGCGAGAAGGCACCAGAAGAAGACGAGGATGAGGAGAGCTCTTCATCTGAAAATGTTGATGACTATATGCAAGATCGTGAAGAAGATGATGAAGTACAGACATCTCCTACTGCTGTTAATGATGTAAATGATGAGGATATTGAAATCCCAGAGAATGCTGCTGAGACCTTAAATCCTGGAAAGGATGTTGAGGCTCCAGAGAATGCTGCTGAGACCTTAAATCCTGAAAAGGTTGTTGAGGTTCCAGAAAAAGCAATAGATGAAGAAATCCTGGAAGAAACTCCCGCTAATGATCCTCAAGGTAAAAAATGGAATTAGTAATCTCCTCTTGAATGAATTGATAGCTAACGTCTTTATTTGTATTTCTTGTAGATCATGAGACTGCTCTAGCACCTCCGACGTGCACGAACATAATGCCCATAACGACGGTGGTTATTAGTAGTAGTCATCATTTGTCTTGTGGTTCTGAGGCGGGTAGTAGCTAAGATGTTATAGCTGAAGTTACTTCTGCTCTACCAGAGTCTACTCCTGCAGGGGATAAGCTCATTACTGGATCGAACTAAGGTAAGACTGTCTTCATTTGATCTTTTTGGTTATTTAGCAAACGACTAGCAAAATAACAATTTTACTTTCGCAGAGGAACAACCAGGAGGGGCGACTAGCTCAACATTGGCTCCATGATTTAAAGAACCTGTTATTCAGACATGAGATCCTGCTACCTCATCTTCAACAGGAGTAGCTGCAACTCCAGGCACTCTGGCAATTAATCAGCAAGTCGTCCAATCGTTTACCAGATGCTTCTTTGAATCCTTGAGACCCTTAGTCAACAAAATGATGGACAAAGAGGGTGCTGATTTTTTTACGGTCAGAAATCCGACTTCCCTCTTGGTGAGGGCTGTAAGGGAGCAAGGCGACGAAGCTCAAGCTACTCTCCTTGAGCATATACTGGATGAATTAGAAGTCTCCATAAAGAAATATAAGGAGCTCAAACAGAAGGAAATAGAATCTCTAGTGCAGGCTGAGTTCGAGCGAATGGCCCAAGCAGCTGATATAGAAAAGATGAATCTTAAAAATCTTTTGGAAGCTTATTCCACAAAGTTTGCTGAATATAACTCTAAACTGGAATCAGTAACTTTGATGGCTGAAAGAAAAGGACAGAGAACTGCTGAGCTGAGAGCAGAGATTGTTCGTCTCCAGCAAGAATTAGAAGAGGAAACTGCTAATCATCAACTTGTGATTGAACAATTAAATGCCTTGCTTCAGGAGAAGGATGAGTACGATGCAACTCATGGTGCAGAGATTACCCGCCGGACTGTAAACATGCCCATCTTTAATGAAGAAACCGGGATGGAAGAGACTAGAAGGAGGGTGACATCCACTCATGAAGAAGAGCTGCAGACTCTGAAGCAGCAGATCGACAATTTGATCATTCCTCCTTCTTAATAGAACTTTTTGTATCTTTTGTCGTAGATGTGTTTTTGTAATGCCTCGTATTTTGATAAATAAAAGACATTTTGCTGTGGCTCCCTTATTTATTATATATCTTATTTAGATATAAATAATAGAGATAGAAAATATATTCAGAGGTGCAAGACATGATATATTTCTTGTAGAAAATAATTATATTCATTATATCTGCTCAGAGGTAATATGGACGTGGCAGAATATATTAAATATTATTATTTCACTTGACAACTTAATCGAAAATGACAAGTTGCTGATATGGATGTGAGATGAACGAAAAAAATGTCAAATGATAAAACGAACGGATAAACCGTCAAGTGATAATAAATGAATGGGCGAACCGTCGGATGAATGTGATGAACGGACGGACCGTCAAGTGAATTAAATGAACGGATGAACCGTCGGGTGATGATGAATGAACGGGCGAACCGTCGGATGATAATAAACGAACAGATGAACCGTCAGGTGGTAATAAATGAACGGATGAACCGTCGGGTGGTAATAAATGAACGGATGAACCGTCGGGTGGTGATGAACGAATGAACCGTCGGATGAATGCGTTGCTTCGTTGTTTGAGAAATCTCTGTCTATAAATAGGACAGAAATCTGACAGGAATGAACACTTTCACTTTTCAACATAAAAATGTTGTCTGAAGATGCACTCAAGAAGACTAAGCTCGCCCCGAAGGTTGAAGAAGACGTTAAAGAACGTTCTGTCGATCCAAATCAACCAAAGGAAGCAGAAGCAGGCGAAGGTTCGTCTGCACCCAAGACACCGAGAGACATCCTGGACTTTCTGCTTGAACCAGGAAGGACTGAAGAAGAAGAAGCCATGAGGATGGCTGCCTGCAAGTTCCTCGTGGGCTCCAGCAAAGAGGTTCTCGGCTCTTTTGTTGACCGTATTTTTGAAAAGGACGGTAGTGGTCCGCGTCCAAATGTAGAGAAGGATGATAGTGACCTTCCTTAATATCATGTACTATCATTCATAATTAAATAAAATTTTATTTATGAACATGAACTTGTCTGATGATTTACAAGTATTTATATTTACACATAGTACTTTTTAAGGAATTTGCTTTGATAGGCATCATTGCAATTCGTCCATCCAGTTCTGAGAGTTGATACGCTCCATTTGAGAAAACTTTGCTCACAACGTATGGACCTTCCCACTTTGCGTCGAACTTGCCTTTGCTCATATGAGTCATAGTCATAGGACGTCTGACTGTTAAAACAAGTTCTCCTTGCTGAAAGGCTCTGACCTTCACTTTACGATTGAAAGTCTTCGAAATGCGGGCTTGATATAACTCAATATGTTGTTGAGCCATTAATCGCTTTTCGTCGAGTGCCTCCAATTCTTGAAGTCGAAGAAGATCATTGTTCTCTGTAGTGAGCTCGTTAGCAATGGCAATCCTTAAAGAAGGAATTTGAAGTTCCAGAGGAAGAACAACTTCACAGCCATATACTAAAGAGAAAGGTGTAAAATCCGTAGGATTGCGGACCGTAGTTCGGTAGGCCCATAGACATTCGCCAAGTTTTTTACTCCAATTCTGTTTGTTAGTAGATACAAACTTTTTGAGAAGCTTGATAATAGTTTTGTTGAAGGCTTCGGCTAAACCATTAGCAGCAGGATTGTAGGCAGTCGAAGCGACATTGTCAATCCGATGATCATCACAGAATCTGGTAAATTTTTGGCTGATGAATTGCGGTCCGTTGTCATGAATAATTCGTCGAGGGACACCAAATCGATAAATGACATGGTGTTTGACGAAGTTGATGACACTACTGGTCTTGACTTTAGCCAAGGGTATAGCTTCAGCCCACTTAGAAAAGTAGTCTGTTATTGCTAAAATGAACCGATGTCCTCTAGAAGAAGGAGGATTAATAGGACCTATGACATCCATGCCCCAAGCTTCGAAAGGCCAAGAAGTGGCTGTCGGATGTAGAAATTCCGAAGGTTGATGAATGAAGTCTGCATGGATTTGACAGGCTCGATATTTTCTTGCATATTCGATGGCATCTGATACCATAGAGGGCCAGTAATAACCCATTCTTCGGATACGATCCTGTAGTTTAGGACCGGGCTGATGTGCTCCGCAAACACCGTCGTGAGCTTCACGCAGTACTTGTTTTGCTTCATCACCCGCTAAACAGTGTAGAAGAAGACCGTCATAAGTCCGTCGATAGAGAGTCTTAGTGGTTTGATTGTAGTAGAATCGTAGAGATCTTCGTCGAATACTTGTAGCCTCCTTAGGATCTTCGGGAAGTATGTCATGAACCACGAAGTCGATGAAAGGAGTTCTCCAATCTTCATCGGTAACATTAATTTTAGCATAATTACTGAACTCAATGTTACGATTGTTTTCTATGCAAAAAAATTCTCAATTAGAAATAACCACCACTTGTTGTCTTCTGATGGGAACAGCTAAGACTGCTGCAAGATTGGCTAAGGCATCTGCTTCAGTATTGCAAGCTCGGCGTACATATTCAATAAAGAAAGCTTTGAACGATGTAGCCATGTTGATTGCTGCTTCAAAATAAGGTACCAGATCTTGATGACGGACTTCATAAGTTCCTCTAACCTGGTTGACAACCAGCTTAGAGTCGCCGTAAACTTCGAGATATTCAATGTTCAATTGCTTGGCTAATTAAAGACCGATAAGTAGAGCATTGTACTCTGCTACGTTGTTAGAGCAAGGCTCATCTAGAGAGTAGGCTCTTTGGATAGTCAATCCGTCTGGGAAAACGAAAACAACTCCAACTCCAGCTACAATAGCACCTTTGGGTCCAATTCTGGATGCTCCGTCAAAGAATAGACGCCAAGTTGGAAATTCTTCAGAGATTAAGTTGACTTCTAACGTCTCGTCTGGAATTTCATCGTAAAGTTTAGATGTTTCTGGTACGGGATGAGCTGCCAAGAAATCCGCCAGTGCTTGACCTTTGACAGATTTTTGCGGAACATATACCATGTCATATTGGGCTAGAAGGATGGCCCATGTAGCAAGCCGAGAGTTGAGTGTGCTAGGCTTCTTCATTAATATCCAAAGAGGATTGACTCGGGATATGACATGAATGGTTTGACCAATGATGTAATGTCTTGTCTTTTGAACGGCGAACATAAGGGCTAGACATTCTTTCTCAACCGGACTATAACGGTGTTCAACACCAATCATAGTACGACTGAGATAGTAGATGGCCTGTTCGTGACCTTCTTTGTTCTTTTGGGCGAGTAAAGCACCCAACGAATGAGCCATAGCACGGACATACATTAAGAATGGAATGCCTGAGATTGGTGGCACCAAAACTGGTGGGTTCATGAGATATCGTTTGATGTCGTCGAATGCTTGTTGACATTCTTCAGTCCAAATAAAAGATACACCTTTCTTCATTAGCTGAGTGAATGGTCTGCAGCGTCCAGACAAGTTCGAAATGAATCGCCTGATGTACGCAAGTCGGCCTTGGAATCCTCGTAGCTCTTTTAGGTTGCGTGAAGGACGCATCTCTTGAATGGCTTTGATCTTCTCGGGATCCACGTGTATACCCTTAGAGGTAATAACGAAGCCGAGAAATTTACCACTAGAGACACCCAAGAATGACTTGGTGGGATTCATCTTGAGCTGATGTTGACGCATGAGATTGAAGATTGTTCTCAAATCTTGGATATGATCTTCTTTTAGACGACTTTTAACAGCTATATCATCAACATAACATTCGACTATTTTACGAAGATGTTCTCGGAAGATAGTGCTCATAGCTCGCTGGTAAGTTGCACCAGCGTTCTTGAGACCAAATGGCATCACTGTGTAGTAATAGACTCCCCGAGGAGTACGGAAAGATGTGTGTTTTTCATCTTCAGGATTTATCTTGATCTGATTATATCCAGAGAATCCATCCATAAAAGATATTCGCTCGAACCCACAAGTATTGTCAATCATAACATCCGTGATAGGGAGAGGAAATTTATCTTTCGGACATGCTTTATTAAGGTCCCGGAAATCGATGCAGACTCGAACTTTGCTAATTTTCTTCAGGACTGGAATAACATTGGCTACCCAATCAGGATGTTGTTCTTCTCTGATAAAGCCGCAAGCAATAAGCTTCTTGACTTCATCATCGATTGCGTCCATCATTTCAGGCTTGAATCGCCGTTGTTGCTGTTTGACTGGTTTAGCATTGGAAAGAATGTTCAGTTTGTGAGTAGCAATCTTGGGATCTAAACCTGGCATGTCTTCGTAACTCCAAGCAAAGACGTCAATGTATTCTTTAATAAGAAGAACCAACTCTTGCTTATCTGCTTCTGGAAGATTCTTGCTAATAAAGATTGGACGAGGCGACTCGCTTTCTCCTACATCAACCTGAACTAATTGATCTTCAGTAGGAGGTTCTCTCTGTTCAAATCGGAGTACCCACTGATTATCCATCTGTTGAGCCCAATGATCTGTTTCAGAACTTTTTTCAATGTCCTCATCATATCCTTCCGGAAGTTCAGCAGAAACCATATTAGAAGATACGATTACACGATGGACTTCACCAATGCTAGTGTCAGAATCCCATGATCTGGAATCGGAAGAATTAGAACGTTCTTCGCTATCAGAATCAGAAACTGCTGGGGATAACATTGGAGGGGAAGCGTATCTGAGACCTCTTTTGGTCCTGCTGTAATACATTTCTGACTTTCCTTGTAGAACAGCGGTACGGAGAGGAGTCTTTCTTCCCTTACCGTAGTTGAGGCCGCTTTTGAAGTCGTAACCCATCTTTCAGACAATGTCTTTTGATTGTTGACTGTAACGACGGAATTGAAGATGTCCCGTGTCGTTAACTTTGCTATCATCCGTGTAGCTAAATTTTTGTTCCGGTCTTTTACTAAAAAGTATTGGACGTTCACCTTTCTTGCGAGCAAGAACAATACGATATGAATCTTTTGGATGTTCACATGAAACTTCTGTTTGAAGAGATTGTACAACTCCCATTGTAAATGACTGAAAGCTATCTAACATATCCAAATAGTATTTAGTATGATAAATAACATCAGTATACTGGAAAGTAGATGCTTTTTCATTGATATGTACATCTGTATTTACAGCAGGACCTTTAGCCTTAGCAGGCTTGGTCAGATTAATTACAAGAGGGGGAGAAGAAGAACGTGGGAGGAGGCTTGTTACGATGAAGGTCAATAACAAGTGGCTCAGAGGAGGTGAGCTCCCTTTTTTCTTTGTTATGAGTTAAATCAACAACAAGAGGCTCAGAAGAAGCGAGCTGCTTTTTGTCCTTATTACGACGTAAGTCGATAATAAGTGGCTCAGAAGAGGTGAGCTCCCTTTTATTTTGATCAGCATCAACTGATTTTTCTTGAACCGGCAAGTGAATAGCCAGTGGTTTAGAAGACTGAGGATGAGAAACACGCCCTTTGACAGGTATGATGAGAGTATCATTGGGCATTGCTTTTTGATCTTCTTCAGTATCTATGGCTAATACCACTTTCATAAATTCCTTCTTGTACATACGAGCATCGTTGCAATACGCTTCAACACCTTTGAAAGGATAAAGATCTGCAACTTCCTTATGAACTTGTCCTTTGTCATCAATATATTTAAAGCATTGATGAAGAGTTGATGGAACAACATTATGTTCATGGAGGAATGGTCTTCCCAGAAGAGCGTTGTAAGAACAACCATGATTGTCAATAATATAAAAGGTCACCTTTGTGCGAAGATTGCCTATTTGAAGTTTTAGGCGGATCTTACCCAAAGGTTCACTCCTTCCTTGGTTAAATCCCAAGATAGTGGTGATTATGCTCGAAAGACTATGTACTGGTATCTTCAACGCATCTAGCATTGTCTTTGGAATGATGCTGAGAGCAGACCCTAGATCTATCAGGATACGATCGACTTTCATCGAATCGGCATATCCTGTATAGTAGAGAGGACGATCATGTCTATTATCTTCCAGTAGCATATCATCCTGAGTGAAAATGATGTTTGGAATCAACTCCAAGACACTATGACAATAACGGCAAGAGACTGGTTCTGATTCCGGCTTTTTGAGAAGAGTTAAGCAAGTTTCAGCCTGCATCAGAGCTTCACTTAAAGTTTCTCGAGTCTCCTTAGAAAGGCGCAAGAGCTCGAAGATTGATAGCCTAGCCGGTGTATTGGCTAATTGAGCCAATATATCAAAGTTGTACGGCTTTTCAAGTCCTGTAGGAGATGATTTCTTCAGAGGTTTGTCAAAGCGGACTTGTTGCTTGCCTTTGTCAGCCGTCATTGGCTTGGGAGGAATAGGTACTACAACTGGTGAAGATGTAGAAGGAATCTCTTCAGTAGAAGCAGGTTGTGCTGGGGCAGGTTCAGAAGAAGAAGCAGGATTCTCTTGACCTTCAGAATGATCTTTCAAATAGGCTTTCCCTGATCTGGTGCCTAACAGAATCTCTTCGTCAACTATGGGATCAAAAGACACCATGTTGCAAATCTTTATTTTGCCTTTAGAACGAGCTTTCTTTTTGGAAGAAGAGGGTACTTCGAATTCCGGAGCAAGATCAGGATGGATCCATATAATTTCACCGTTGCCAAGAGACAAGGGAACAAGACCTTCATTTGGTGGAAGTGGGAGATTCTAAATCTCAAGAGTAGCTTTGGGAATAGGAATGACACCATGCTGTACCATCTGCGAAGGAAAGTCACCAAACTGGACTGAAACCATGTTCGCAGTAACAGTCTTCTTATCTTGCTGTAGAGTGACGACACCAGCATTGACAAGCTCCTGAATTTTGCCCTTGAGCACATAACATGCTCGAATAGGATGTCCAATGAACCTATGGTAGACACAATATTTAGGATGATCTGTCTTACCGACTTCATCAGGTTTCTTTGGGTCTGGGAGTTGAATTTTATTGCTTTTGAGTAAACACTCAAAGATGCTCGCAGTGTCATTCTCGTCGAAGGAATATTCCACTTTCGGACGAGGTTCCCTTGGTGGAGGTGCAGAAGGAGTAGGAGTGGATGTAGGCGGAGCCACATTGACAGCCAAAGATTCTTTATTTTTGTTCAAATTAATGTTCAAAGTCTCTTTTGCTTTGCGATTGTTCTGGCGGTTGCCACCACCTGATGTCTGATGTTCATCTCGATCGGGGTTAGACATCTGTACCCCCAATTGTTTGAACTTTTCGGCACTCACTTCAGCAGCTTTGGCGTTGACAATGAATGAAGGCCAATCTTGGAATTGGGTAGATCCCGTCCACATACTGATAATAGGAAAAAGATTTGCCTTACAAGTATCAATAGTGACAGCAGCTGGAGTTCCGGGAGGCATTTTTAAAGCTTCACGGCAGAACCGTTCGATAAAGCTCTCAGCAGTTTCATTATGTTTCTGTTTGATTTTGTTGAGAGCTGACATAGTCATGTCATTAAATCCTTCATAGAACCGTTCCAGGAAGATTTGTTTGAGACCTGAAAAGAAAGTGATACAACCATCGGGCAAACTTCTGTACCAGTCATATGCTACGCCGGCTAAACAACCGACGAACACTCTGGTAAGAAGAGCGTCATTTGGCTGAAGTTGAACGGTCATTACCTCAAAATGATTGATGAATTGACTAGAGGAAGTACTGCCATCGAACAAAGAGATTGTTAGGATTTTGTACTTCGGTAGGAAAGGAACTTCCTTCTATTCAACTGGATAGGGCTGCTTGATCCCCAATCTTTGCAAGTTGTCTTTCTCTTTGAAAGCTTCAAACTGGGTTCGCAAGAGTTTGACAGCTTCATTGGCGTCTTCTGATGACGAAGAAGGAGCAGGTTGAGTTATAGTGGTAGGAGGAGGAACAGCATTATAAGCACTACCCCCAGCCCCTGACTGACTAGGTGTAGTTTGAACTTGTACTTATACAGGAGGCATTTGAGGAGATACTACCCCAGTCCAGTATTGGTAGGTACCGAAGATGCTATGATCTCTGGACTCGTAGTAGGTGCAGTTGGTGGTGTAGCATGCTGTGCTACAATAATGGAATGCATACTAGCAACCATTTCAGCCATGGTTTTTAGTTTGTCTTCAAGTGCAGCAATTCGATGTTCCTGATTTACAGAAGTTGAATCATCTGGATCATCCGTGACAACATAAGCTATCACTTCTCTTGGTACAGTGGAAGACACTGTCTGTTCAGAACTTTCGCTGTATGCATCATAGTCTGAAGAAGAATAACCTGAAGGGTTTTGAGGAAGATTCCTTTGACCGATTGTATCTCGGCTTCGAGAACGGGTATGTTGAAATACTCCTTCAGAAGATTCTTGGAGTAATTCTAAATACCGCTGGCTCGGTTTACGAAGCCTGCCATGCTTAGAGCATCTTCTACCCCCAGTGTCTCGGGAAGTCATGTTAACAGAAGCATACAAGACTTCGTCTTCCTCTGACATAGGCTCAGATTTAACGAAAGTCAGACGATCGAAAACAGATCGTTTTGTTGTTTGACAGCAACATTGGATGATGACTTTGTGATTGCAATGATGATCAGATGATTGAGATAGAGGTGTTGAGACATTGTCCCGTTATTGTCTAAGATGTTCTCGAAGATCGGGAACAACAACAGGACAAAGAAAACTCTGAGGGGCTTGTTCTTTGATAACATTCGGAACATGATTCCGATTCTTCAAATGTTTAGTCCCTTGAATGTACAGGGAAGTGCTCACTTCATTGGCATAAGTGTCGGGATTTTTGACCCTAGAGATTTGTTTCTGATGATGTTTGGTCTTCGATATTGGCTGTTTGCGTTTTACCGAAGTGGGTCTGTTGAGATAAGTTCGAAGATCAGCAAATTCACCCCCAGGGGTTTCTGTCTGAGACACTAACAGTTTTCTCTGTCTGGAACGAGAAATCTTGAGAGTCGGGAGATCCTGGAATTCCGCTACCGGAGTAGGCAGAATACCTCTTTGGTCAGTACAAGTTCTCTTGTCATAAAGGAAAGAAGAATCCTTATTTGAAAGAGTTCTAGTACTGATTGGTGCCATGGCACATTCAGATGGATCCTCTTCAGTAAAGACTGAAGAAGATTGAGAAAAGACCAAAGGACCTTTTCCTTTATTTTGAGACGAAGGGTTAGCTAAAGGACGTTTCCCTCTGTTGTCTTCCAAGTCGTGGGACAAGGAAGTTTGAGAAAAGTCCAACGGGCCTTTCTCTTTGTTTTGAAGAGAAAGAGGAATAGCCAAAGGACTACCCCCAGTGGATTGCACAGGAGCAACAGTGTGTTTAGGAAGAGGAACAGAGCCTTTTTCCTTGTTGTGAGAGGAAGAGAGTTTAGCCAAAAGGCTGTTGGATTGCGCGGGAATGTTTTGTGCATAAGTTGATGGTACACTGGCCACAGAAACTGTGGTTTGCGCATCAGGAGTTCTTGCCACAGAATGCTTAGGTTGTACTCTGGTTGCTGGAATGTTAGTTTGCGCAGGAAGTTTAGCAGCCAATTGCGCCAGAGGCATAGGAGTTTTATACTTAGCCATGGCAGCATATGAAGTCTTTTGTGTACTGGCCATAGCAGACTGCGCAGTAGTAGCAGAGACAGATTGTGCACTGGACTTGGTGACAGAAGCTTTGGACTGCACAGCAGACTTGCTGGAAGATTGCACAGAAGACTTGCTGGCAACATTGACAAAATGCGCAGCAGTCTTTGGGACCCACACTGGGCGCACTTTGCTTGTGGCAGCAGTGGTTGCAGTGCGAGGAGTAGTCTTGGAGTTGATCATGGTCTCGTAGGCTGTCTGGTTGATCTTCACAACCAGTGTCTTCTGCGTCTTTTCGATAGACGCCACGTCACATTGAGTTGTCACTTCCTCATCGGAGGAGAAAGTCGTCCCCAGTAGAGTCGCCATTTTGTTTACAAAAACAAAAGTTGAAGAACTTTATTGATACAAACTTTGTAAAAGATTACAATTTGAATTCTGGGAATGGTACAACTTTAGGAATCCAATCTAGAAGACGATTGCTTTATCCCTTGGACGATGTGAACTCTGAAGACGAAGCCTCTGAAGTTGAAGACAACTCTGAAATTGAAGGCAAAAAGCCTCGGAAGTTGAAGGCAAAAGCCTCGGAAGAATGCAGCAGCACTTGGGCAAGAACTCCTGAACTCTCTGATCTCTGATTATTGATTCGTGATCCCCTTGAATGGAGACTTGAAACTCTATTTATAGAGTTCTGAAAAATAACTAACTTTTAGTTATTCTGGACTGCGCATGATGGATTGTGCAGCAATTGGTTTGCGCAGCAATGGACTGCGCAGGCAGTTGCTGGATCATGGGTTAACTGTCTTGGACACATGGCATCATTTGATTGAAATGCGCATGATCATGCATAGGCAGTTGAAACGAAATAAGCAATTGATGGCATAAATGCTACGTGTACTTTATCATTTGTACTGGTAGAATGCGCACATTGAACTGCGCATACTTTGGATTGCGCCAACTTGATTTACGCAGGAAATAGATTGTGCCAACTTGATTTGTGCAGGAAATAGATTGTGCTGCCAGCTGTCCTCGAGCGCCGTGCTGCACGATTAAACGAACGGCCGCCTCGATCTCCGTGCTGTCAGTTGTCAGAAGATTTGATTTGTGTCAGGTAATGATGGCGATTTGCCACGTCAGCCTGCACAATTGAGAGTGTGTGCAATCGATCCTGCGCAATCTGAATGGTGCGCAATCTGTTGTCTGCACAAATCATCTGAAAGTTGTATTTCTTGATTTTCTGACTTTGTTGATGTGTGCCACTTAATTTTTTAGGACCTACAAGTGCTAGTGATTTAGAGTACAGACGAACATGTGAATGGCTTAGGACTGATTCATGACTACACTAAGAGTGATTCATGACTATACTACTTTGGATATTTATTCACATGACCATTCATACTCCCCCGTACCCCAATCAATACACAAGGATCCAGTCAAGTTACGTTAAGATTCGTGACTAAACTACTACCCGTATAGGGTGATTCATGAATTGATTCGTGAAGGCTCGGTGATCATGAGAGTACATGAGTCACTAGCTGATTCCCGAAGATTCATGATAATAGAAGCATAAGATACGTGATGTAAGTGAAACACACAGGACAAAAGTATTTGATGCTCCCGATAGGGATAACATCTCATGAAGGGATCCATAAAGTACTAATCCGTATTGCCAACGTGTCAGCATCAAGTAAGATAATCTAAAGCAGGAAATATAATCCTAAACAAGATATAAAATGATCAGAGAATGTACTCGCCTGCTATCTGAGTGTCCAACTGAAATGTACTGTCCGAGGAGAGGTGTCTGGCTCCTAATCAGAACAGCACAAGTCATAACAAGTCTAAAATGGTAAAATGAAACACTACAATGCATTCTACATGAATCTAGGTCAATCTAGGCCAAAGTCAACTCTTGGTCAATCCTGGTCAACCAAGAAGTCAAACTAGGTCAACTATGGTCAAACTAGGTCTAACAAGTCTAAACTAGTCTAACTAGTCTATTATAGGCCTAACAAGACTAAACAAGCCTAACTAAGCTCTCACTAGTCTAACAGACACACCATAGGCCAACTACTAAGGCAAATAGCCAAATCACATGCCATACACCTATGAACACACTATCTACATAGGCAATGTAATATTTGCATCACATTACCACATAGACCCTAACTCCATTGATAATCAACCTCTTATAGGCCAACTACCATTACACTCTACATGTATATATCTATCTACACATATATGTATATATAACTATAGGAATTCTCTATCTCACATATCCACACATTTAGATATATATATATATATATATATATATATATATATATATATATATATATATATATATATATATTTTATATATATATATATATATATATATATATATATATATATATATATATATATATATATATATATATATATATACATATATTTAGAGGGGATGACATCATAGTAATGGGTGTATTTGTGTTGTGTGAAGAGTGAACAGGGCTGTGTCTGATAGTGTGAGGATGTGGAATGAATTCAAGTATGACAGGAACATAAAGAGGTGGCCTGTGTGTGTGTTAAGGGTTCACAGGAAAATATGCGTGACAGAAAAGTGCAAGCAGTGTATAATGTGAACTGTGTGTGTGTCTGTGATCCTGAAAATAGGAAAGTATGCATGAAATATGTTCTCAGATTTGAAAGAAACTCAGGAATGTGTTCCCAGTCACAAGCATTAACATAAGCTATGAAATCAGTCAACTAGTGTAATATTCCAATTAGACATTGATTTAATCCATTTTCAGATATCCAAGGAAGGAACACTCCTTCTAATCAGTGAAAACAATTTAGTTCTCAGGTTTACCTAATGAATTTCAGGATAATTCCCAGGTCCTCACATTCCAAGTTTCATTAAACAGTGAAACTTACTCTGTGTGTGTTCAGTCATAGGAAGAATTTGGAAAACAAGTGTGTGTCAAGAGATTGTGCAAGAGTGTCTCTGATTTGATCTGTGTGTGTACCAGGAATATGACAGAAATGTATGGTGTTGGCAGGACAGTATACCAGTGTACAGGAATTTAGGGAGTGTGTGAGTGAATGAGTGTAGGCTAGTGTGTGTGTGTTACACATAAGAAAAATCAGTGTCTCAGTTATTCACAAGTGACAGGAATGATCTCAGGTTCAGGAACCAATTTCCAGGTTAATATAATGACAGGTCCCTGTATGTGGAATGGGTGTTAGTGTTCTCAGGAAATGTGCCAACAAGGAAATGTTCTCAGGAATCAAAACAGTGGAGAATTGACATGTAATTAAGTTCTCAGGAATTGGATTTAATCTCAGGTTTTAGGACTAAACAGTGTATCAATGAACATTTCAAATCTCAATAACATTTGAACTTCTCCTTCATCAATTTAACATAACAATAAACCTTTACAACCTAAACTTAATATCTATTGATCAGACAAATTAACCATAGTTAATATATATGATATTTAATCATTAGAATGCAATTCGAATGGTGAAACAATGAGTTATAGCTCACTGATACTTTAGAGCATCAGTCGAATGGGGATTTCCCATTCCCATAATTAAAACAACAATTAACCAATAGAAATTAGGTTGGTAATTAATAACAATTACGTGTTCGTGTCATCCTTGTAGTATCGTGTCCAATAACAGGACAAAAGTATCCAAGAACTAATGCACATACACGCACGAGACTGGCACGGGCTCGCGTGACCAGTGCACGTGTCCGTACGTACCCGACACACAACTAAGTGACACGAAACTTGGGGAGTGTCGTGTCAGACACTGCCCCGAGCTCCGTGTCAAAGGACACGTGCCTACGTGTCCAGAACAACCCACACAAACCCATGAGCAGCATGACACTGTTGTCCACGCGCGCACAGACGTGTCCACGAGTCCAGTTCGACTCCAACTCGACACGAAACCAGCTCAGTCTCTTAGAAACCTATAAGCGACACAAAAATACGAATTTCCATTCAACCACAAATCAAAATCTCGATCGAAATGCCCTTTGTGGCATTTCGTCGAACACCTGCGCACAGTGCTGATACGTGTCCAATACGGACACGTACAGGACACGAAATTTGGCAAACCCTATTCCTACAGGACCAGGACACCTAGGGCTAGGTATTTATGCAAAGAAAACCTAGTTTTAATGGGTGGATAGGAATTTTACCTATGGTGTTCTTCAACACAAAAAGTCTCTTCCAAGGAGTTCTTCAAAGCCCCCAAATCCTTCAAATTGATTCAAATCTGAGATTTGACTCCACAATCAGCAAGAGAACATTGATTAGAACACAATGGAAGAAAGCCCAATAAAAATGGAGTCCTATTGATTAAACTATGAAAAAATAAATAAAGGCTTACCTATTTCTTAGGAATATTGATGAACTAATTAAAAAGAGGCTCACATTCCTAAAAGGATATTATATAGGCAGGCGGGGGGGGGGGGGGGTCTTGGCTGGCCACTTTAGTTAGGGTTAGGGTTTTTAGGTTGCATCCTAGGGCTAGGAATGAATCAAGGGTATTGTGTGGTCTAAAATCTAGGGCTCTTTCCTAGTCTTTAGCAAATCACTCAATCTTAACTAAACTTGACTTAAACCATTAACCAATACCAACTAATTCTCAAAGTGGCTAACTAAACTAGTTATGGCTAATCTAGGTTAGGTCCAATCTAGGTTAGGCTAACCAAAATCATATGGCAATAAATAAACTAGTATTTAAATCACACCATTCAATTAAATTATTTAAAATTCCTAATAAAATATATTAAATTCAAATAATTCAAAAATGACAAAAATACCCTCAAACTAGAAATGTGGTAGTGACAAATCTACCCTCCTTAAAAGAATTTCATCCTCGAAATTGAAAGGCGAAATGCAACTGGTGAGAATGATAGAAAGTATACCTCACAGTCCAAAAAGATATAGGTAACGCTCGCGCATCTCATCCTCCCGCTCCCAGGTAGACTCTCCTGGAGAATGATGCCTCCATGCGACGCGTACCAAGGGTATCACCTGGTTCCTCAGAACCTTCTCCCGGCGATCCAGAATCTCCACAGGCTGCTCCGGATAACTGAGAGTAGGTCTAACCTCAATCTCCGAATGATCGAGCACATGGCTAGGGTCAGCCATGTACCGTCTCAACTGTGATACGTGGAATACGTTATGGACACCCACTAGTACAGGTGGCAAGTCTAGCCTGTAAGCGTCACCGACTCTCCCGCTGATAACGAAAGGGCCGATGAAGCACGGGCTAAGCTTCCCACCTCCACCAAAACGTATAGTACCACGAGTCGGAGATATCCGTAGAAAAACTATGTCTTCGACCTAAACACAAGCAAGGTCTCAAATTAACTATGATAAACAAACATGATCAATAAAACACAAACAATCAAACCTAAATCTAATCCTACTCTAATCTGTACCTCAAACTCTAAGGGCCTCCGGTGGCTATCGGCCCAGTGCCGATGTCTGTCCTGCGCCTCGTGAAGTCTGTCCCTGATGAGCTTCACCTTCTCGGCTGCGTCAACAACCATCTCTGGCCCCAGTAAAGCTTGCTCACCAACATCATCCCAAGATAAGGGTGTACGACACCTACGCCCGTACAGAGCCTCGAAAGGTGACATCTCGATGTTGGCCTGGAAATTGTTGTTGTAAGCAAACTCCACCAAATACAGATGATCCTCCCAGGAACCTCCAAAGTCCAAGACGTACGTCCGCAGCATATCCTCGAGCGTCTGAATAGTCCTCTCTGACTGTCCGTCCGTCTGGGGGTCGTATGCGGTACTAAACTTGAGCTGAGGGCCCAAGCTAGTCTACAGACTCCTCCAGAAATGGAAAGTAAAGCGACTATCCCGATCTGAGATGATGCTGACCGGAATCCCGTGAATCCTGACTATCTGCCGTATATACATCTCCGCAAGCCTCTCTGTAGACGTACCCACCTTGAATGGCAAGAAGTGGGCCAATTTGGTCAACCTATCAACGATGACCCAAATTACGTCTTTTTCTCCTGGTGTACGCGGCAATCCAGATACGAAATCCATAGTGATGTGCTCCTACTTCCACTCGGGAATGGGCAGTGGTTGCAACAATCCATCGGGCCTCTGCCTTTCTGCCTTGACCTGCTGACAGACCAAGCACCTAGCTACGAAGTGAGCTACCTCCCGCTTTATCCCGGACCACCAAACATGCTCCCTCAGATATCGGTACATCTTGTTGGCACCAGGGTGTATAGAGTACTGAGATCTGTGGGCCTCTTGTAAAACATGCTCCCTGAGCTCTCCGTTGGGCACACATAACCTGGAACCGTATCTCAAGGCACCATCCTCTGCAAGAGAAAACTCGCCGTCCACCAATCCTGTACGAACCTGCTCTCGGAGACACCACAGAGCAACGTCCTCAAACTGTGCCGACTTGATCCTCTCCACCAAGTCTGACTGAATCTGCAGGCCCCATAACTGTATCTGAACTCCGGGCACGATCACCTCAATCCCCAGGCTCTCCAAATCAGCAAGCAAGTGACGGTCCATGGTTAAACACATGGCTGTCGGATACCTACTCAAGGCATCGGCAACCACGTTGGCCTTCCCTGGGTGATACTGAAGTGATATGTCGAAGTCCTTCATCAACTCTAGCCATCTGCGTTGCCTCATGTTCAGCTCCTTCTGAGTGAACACATACTTTAAGCTCTTGTGATCTGTGAAGATCTCCACCCTCTCTCCATACAGGTAGTGCTTCCACAACTTCAAAGCAAATATCACTGCTGCCAGCTCCAGGTCGTGGATAGGGTAGTTCTTCTCATGGGGACGTAATTGCCTGGAAGCATAGGCAATCACCTTCCCATGCTGCTGCAAGACACAACCCAGCCCCTTCCCTGAAGCGTCACTATAAATAGTGAATCCTCCTGATCCTGAAGGCAATGTCAGAATCGAAGCTGTCGTAAGTCGCTTCTTCAACTCATCAAAAGCTGCATGACACTCCTCTGACCAAACATACTCAGCATCCTTCCGGGTCAACCGAGTCAACGGCTCTGCAACCCGGGAGAAATCCTGCACAAATCTCCGATAATATCCTGCCAGCCCCAGGAAACTCCTGATCTCTGCCACTGAAGTCGGCATTGTCCATGCTTCAACTGCTACGATCTTTTTAGGGTCAACTGAGATACCATCTCCAGTCACCACATTCCCCAAAAAGTCCATCCGGTCCAAGAAGAACTCACACTTGGAGAGCTTCCTATAAAGCTTCTCCCTCCTGAGAGTCTCCAGCACTATCTGCAGATGCTCCTCGTGCTCCTCCTCAGTCTTGGAATACACCAAGATGTCGTCAATGAACACCACCAAGAACTTGTCCAAGTACTGGTGGAATACCTTGTTCATTAGGTTCATAAACACTGCTGGTGCATTGGTTAGCCCAAACGGCATAACCAAAAACTCAAACTGTCACGACCCGCTCCCGAATAACCGGATACGAGTCGGACATGCCCAGCCTTTATTGTTTAGACACAACAAAGTAAGCTGTACCAATCTAGGAAAAACTATCCAGATAAACATGAAAGTAAAGAATCACAACATCTAAAAAAACGTATCCCAGAATGATCACCATAATCCATAAATCTAGATATCACAATGTACCAGAATCAACATGAATGAAAAGTGCTATGAACTCTAAAGTCAATATCTCAAAGCAAAGCTAAGCAATCTAAACCTGAAGCCTCAAGCTAAGCCTCATCCTGCTCAGCTAAATCCTGGGCTCTGGCCCATAGAGTAGAACAATGTCCTGCAAGCATACCTGCAACATATCCTATTCAGGAGCAGAGCAAAGTACAGATCGATCGACCTCGATCTGGAAATTAACCAAAGGATGAACAATTGATCGGAAAGGAAAACATAGGGGAAATCAGAAGCTAACCAAAAATTCGAGCATACAGAGGACTATCATCGAGGAGATCAAGAGAAACTGAGATGTCGCCACCGGAAAAGAACTTCGCCGAGAAGCGCTCATGTGCCGACGGCCTCGATGAAGAGTCGTCGCTGGGACTGCTATGGTAGAGCCGTGCCTTCACTCTCCGCCGAGGAGCTCGGTCACCGTCATCATCTGAGCCATCGTCGGAGTCGTCGGGTCGCCGTCGACGGAGAAGATCGATTAGGGTTAGGGCTAAGCGTCGTTGATGGACCGCTGATGGTTGCCTCCAGAAGCGTCGGGCTGGCTCAGTCAACAATGGATGGAGAGCTCGCTGTCGTCATCTTCGAACTCGACGTGGTCGTCGTCGTCAGCGAGATCGTCGGCGAAGTCGAAATCGTCGTCGTCTTCAAACCTTCGTCGATGTCTCCACCGCGCTCGCCATCGCCGGAAAGAGGAGATCGAAATTAGGGTTAGGGCTCACCGAGTCTTAGGGAAAACCCCTCTTTCTCGAAAGCTCAGGAACGTTTGGTGAAGGAGAATGATTTCTCTCTCCTGTCAACCGAGTAAATAAAAGAAAAAAGTGCATTTTGCACTTTACCCCTCCCGCTAGGATTTATTGCAAAGGACCCCCCCGCCAAGAAATATTTCAATAAAGCCCTCTTCTTTTTCACTATTTCAGAAAATTGTTTAAAACAGTTAAAAACTCACATGGTAGGCCCAAAGTTGTTGTAACAACTTTTCAATTTGAAAAGTAGTCCAAAAAAATAAATTCCCTCCAAAATATATCATCCAAATTTATTATTTAAAACCATTTTTTATTTAAAGCTTAATAATAACAAGTATATAATTTATAAATTTAATTATTTATTTAAAACCGGGAAGTGGAGTTACAAATCTCCCTCCCTTAAAAAATTTTGTCCTCAAAATTCAAAGGACCAAAAAAAAATCTCAACAATCACAAGGGTCCAAACACCAGTCATTTATTGAAAATAGAATTCCACAAAACAGAGTACAATCAAATCAATCAAATAGAGTGGGATAGCGCTCCCGCATCTCGTCCTCGCGCTCCCATGTGGACTCTCCCGGAGAGTGGTGTCTCCACATGACGCGAACGAGAGAAATAGTCTGGTTCCGCAAGCGCTTCTCCCTCCGATCGAGGATCTCCACTGGATGCTCCTCATAGGTCAATCTCGGGCCCACCTCCAGCTCGGAATAGTCCACCACATGGCTCGGGTCTGGAATATAGCGTCGAAGCTGGAATACGTGGAAAATGTCGTGTACTCCCTCCAAGCTAGCTGGAAGCGCCAGTCGATATGCCACCTCGCCAATCCGTGCCGTCACGTCGAAAGGTCCGATGAATCTCGGACTGAACTTTCCGCCTCTGCCAAAACGAATGCTGCCTCTGGTCGGCAAGATTCTTTAGGAACACTCTGCTTCTAACTGCAAACTCTGGTGACCATCTGCTGTTGTCCGTCCAGTGCTTCTGTCGATCCTGTGCAACTCTGAGATGCTCCCAAAGCCTTGAAACCCCGTACGATAATTACACACAAGAAGTTGGAATAACACGATCAATGATCAAGAATCAAATAGGCACGAGATAGAATGAAGTTCCAATTACAACTTGGAGACGCAAAATCATGAAGACACAACTATTAAGTACGATCAAAATTTGATAGTTTAATACCAGTGGACAAAGACAAGATAGGAAAATCAAGGTCAGATAGACATGATTTAAGATTGAAGTTTAGGCAAGACATGAACGAAGTATGGAATTAAAATCTGGCAATGTATAATTTGAGGAAATTAATGATCTAATGATAAAATGTTATAAGAGAAATTAGCAAGGGTTGATTTAGGAAACGTACAAAATATATTCAGGAGGTACAATATCAAATCAGGATAAACGTGCAAAGATTTGCGATTCTCGAAAACCAATAATCATATGAAAAAGGAATGTAGTCTCCATGATATACAAGAACATATAGACATTTGA
Organism: Iris pallida; assembly: GCA_029216955.1. Classification (NCBI taxonomy): domain Eukaryota; kingdom Viridiplantae; phylum Streptophyta; class Magnoliopsida; order Asparagales; family Iridaceae; genus Iris; species Iris pallida. Next base: position 2,074,791 of record JANAVB010011798.1, on the reverse strand, counting down.
AGTCACTTTACTTAGAATCCCTGCCCCGCCAGTGTATGTCTGGTTGCAGTAAACTTTCGGTTCCATGACTTAAATAACAATATGTTACTGAATAACATATCAACTTTATTCATTTTCCAACAATCATTGACGAAACAACCCAAGAGATCAAGGTATGAAGAATATGACAAGCCTCGACAGTACTCGAAAACCTATGATTGTCTGAAATCACTTAAACTTAAAGTTCCTGCCTCGCCAGTGCGCTACTGGCTGCAGTGAACCCTTAGTCTCCATAATCCAGCTAATGGCTGCAGCGCGCAACTGTCATGTCATAGTAGGTCATCGAATAGCCTCTCGACTTTATCCCTAGAAATTTCAAAAGAGTTCCAAGGAATTCAAAATGAGTTTCAACAGTTCAAGTCACAAAAATGGTGAAGTTACCTGACTGGTAGAATACAAGAGTTTATTAGGTACTATGAAGTAACACAGAATCCAATCGAAGAGTAATGAGTACAAAAGGGCAACCAGAGAGATTTAAAATTTCAGACAGGGCAAAGTTTCAAATTACAACGGAATCAACTGATATCTGGAATGGTAACAAGATTCCATATATGGGACATTATCCCGAAGAGATATCAGAGTCTCGAAGGATGAACTGAAATAAGGTATGGAGACAAGTTTCAAAATAAGAAATAAAATCCAGTACTGGAAACAAGGTTCAACAACATCTCAATTAACAACGAAACCTCAGACAAAATTTCGAAGGAAAAACAACCTCCCATAGGATACAAGGCCTCAATTAGAGAACCAATATCAACAAGGTCATGATTAGGAAATAAAATCTCGTTTAGAAAATTTTTGACGAGGAAACAAGGTTTAGAATAGTGACTAGAAAAACAGGTTATAATAGGAGACAAGATATTGGATTGTAAACATGAAACAAGCGAATCTCAATAGCAACAAAATCGTAAATAGAGAACAAGTCCCGAATAAAGCCAAGAATAGGAAATAGAATCTCAAACAAGTATCAATAGAAGCGAAGATTCAAACAAGGTTTCAGAATGATATTTCAAGTAGGAATAATTCTGGAATAGTACAAGTTTGATTAACGAACAAAATATATATAAACGAGTAGGAACAAGTGTCCATTAAACAAGCAAAATCTTGGATATGAGACAAGATCGAAACAAAAATAGTGGACCAACAACTCTCGACTAGAAAATTAAAGTCATGAATGAGAAAACAAGTCTCGAATAGGAAACGAAAACTTCAAAACCCTCAAAGGTATTTGCAACAATGTCTGCATAGGATGGAGCTTTAAACAAGTTTCGAATGAGGAACAGGATTTCAAAATAAAATCTTGAGAAACGATTAAATATCAATTAACACAAAGTTTGATAAAGAATAAAATTTACAAATAAGAGTCATCACTAGGAAACAAGTTCAGGAATGATGAATATGCAAACGGTATCGATTAATGGATTTCAAACAATTATCAAATTGTGGATCTGAAACAAGTTTACCGAAATAGGAAACAATATCTCGAAGTAAGTTTCGAATATCCGCCAAGATTCCAAAATAGAGAACAAGAAGTTTCAAGAAATGGTCTAGATGCTAAAAGAATTTTAAGGAAAGACTGGATTGCTAATCAAGATACATGATTTTTCCAACCATGCAAAAGAAATCTTCTGTCTTCAGTTTATCTTCAGTGTTCCTCCGGGACTGGAATCACTTCAACTTCTTCAATTGTCCTGACATAGGTTGATCCCTGCGGTAGTGCTTCATGTGATTGCTGAATCTGGAGAGACGAGTCCTTCTTCTGTAGTCCAATGCTCCTCGTGCTTGTTCTTGAGCAATACGATTCACGATCTCCGGACAATCTTTGACTTGATGGACAGACGATCCGTAGAACAAGCATAGCCTCCGTCTTTTGCGGCACTCCTCGAAGCGATGTCCTGGATGGCAACAAAAATATAAATGATCGTTGACTGGATCTGAATCTGGATCTCCCGCTGAGGTGACTGAAGTGCAGGGACTCTGACAGAAATATATGGTTGCTGGCTGCTGACTGCTGAGATCCGGATGCTCCTCGATCATTGTTATTTACGACTTGCTGGCAATCCTTCATCCAGTGAATGTGGGCCTGAATCTGTCTCTTGATGGTGTGACTGAAGAAGCGTTGTCTGAGTGTTACGACGCTTTGCGGGTCCAGGCTAGTTGTTGTCTTCGTCATAAGTCTTCATGTCTCTCCTAGCCTTCAGCTTCCGGTCTTGTTCTATTGTCTGTGCTACATTCTGGATCTCCTGGCTGATAGCTCCAATCTTCAGAGGGGTCGAGTCCTCAGGGACTTGGATGAGCTTTAGTTGCGACTCCAGGTTCTCGATCTGCTCCTCGATGCAAGATATGTGCTCGGTGTCGGAGAAGTCCAAAGGTCTGGAAGTCTGGAAAGCATGTCTTTTCTGGCTCGAAAAGTGTATTTACAAATCTGGCTTGGAAAATGACGGCTTGCTCTCTCTGGGTATCAAGGAACTCTTCAATCATCTCCGTCAACCACGTACTATCCATGGGGATAGTAGGGACGACCTGCGGGGTGGAAGCTTGAAACTCTCAAGTGTAGATGGATTGACTGTTCCGATGTCACGTACTTTTGAACTATCTGAAAAACAGAAAACTGTTAAAATAACCTAGAACTAAATACAACAAGTATTTATAAAAATCAATATACCTGATATACCTGATATACCCATATTTTTTGATTTTTACTATGCTGTGATCAAGTTTCCCTAGTTAATCAAGTCCCCCAATAGTACGCTAAGACCTAGGTACCATTAGGATAGACCTGCATGGGCCACCGCTAAAAACATGTCACGACCCGCTCCCGAATAATCGGATACGAGTCGGACACGCCCAGCCTTTGTTGTTTAGACACAACAAAGTCAGCTGTACCAATCTAGGGAAAACTAACCAGATAAACATGAAAGTAAAGAATCACAGCATCTAAAAAAACGTATCCCAAAATACAAACAGAACAGTGTTACAATGTAGGACTTAGATGTAGTCCTAGGAGTACACTTTTGTTTAATCTGGGTCCCTAGTGCCGATGGAGTGAGTGGTAATGCGTTAACTCCGTTGACGATCTGACGACGGTTATCGGTTCTCTGAAGGTCTGAATTACTCTAGGTACTGGAGCTTGCTGAGAGGAGGAAGACGTTAAGTGTATGTATCTGCCTCTCTGGTGGTACGAAGTCTCTGTCTGTTCGTTGTGGGTAGGTATGTGTGTACGTAGGTAGGCAGGTGTGGAAGAAGGAGATGGTCCCTCTCTTTATATAGTCTGCAGGCTGGCTGCTTATGCACGCATGTAGGATGCGCCTGTACGCGGGGATGCCACGTGTTGGTTGCTGATGGAGACGTATGGACGATGCACCCTGATCGAGGGGTTGACTTCTTCATGTTGCTGTTGTGAGCCGGCACGTAGCAGAGAAGAAGATCTTTCTGTTGCTGAGATCTTGGATGAGTTGAGTCAAAGGACACGTGTCATCGACCCATGGCTCGGAGATCTCGAATTTGGTGGGGGAATGATCTGGTAAGATGCGCCTAGGATTGGGCGCATAAGGAGACTTTGGCTCGTAACCTTTAGGAGTCATGAACCATTCTGGGCGCATGGCTTTTGAGGCGCATGCAGAACTTCAGTAGTGACTTTACTCCTGTCTTTTGGGATCAGGGAGAAGTCTGTGGTGCATGGCTTTTGAGGCGCATGCGGAGCTTTAATAGTGACTTTCCTTCTGTCTTTAGGAATCAGTGAAAAGTCTGAGGCGCACGGCTTTTGAGGCACATGCGGATTTGGGCGCATGGCTGCGGAGGCGCATGCGAGATGGTTGGGTGGCCACGTGGCAGTATCCGTCGGAGGAAAGTAATGATGACGCTGACGTTGGCGATGCTTCGTCTTCTGAAAAAGCTGCCGACTGTTCAGACTTCGGGATGCGTGCTGCCAACTCCGTCAGTTCAGCATTTAATATTTGTAACATTCGATGGACAGCTGAGTGGGCATGTCGGTTGGCGTTCCACTAGGCGTATGGAGACGCATGGGGGCGTATCCCCTGTGATGCCCTTGGTACTGAAAGACGCGTCTGTGTGATGCGCTTGATGTTATAGGGCGCGTCTGTGTGATGCGCGGTCTGGCCGGCGCATCCGCTTGACACGTCTTTAATGGTACGACTGTTACGTTCTTCGAGTGCTTTAAATAGCCATTTTGACTTGGCTGAATTCGAAGCGTCTGGTTTATCCATTTAATGCAGATTCATTACACGGAATTCGGAGAGCCATCCACTTGGCGCATGGGTTTGATTTGCCCGGCCTATAAATAGTGGCATAGAGAGAGGGTTTGCTTCTCGTTCTCTCACGTCTTTTTGACATGAACTTGTGTACTCGAATGCATTCTGTTGACGAGATGCTCTCGAGACTGAAGATGCGACGCAGTGTCTTCGTTGATGCACTTGAAGGTGACTGTTACATCCAAAAGTCAGAGTCGAGGACTTTCGAGGCAGGCGGAAGGTGCCTATTACATCCAAAGATAGGGATGCTCGAGCCTCGTCTTCGTTGTGCAGGAAGAGCCGTAGATCGGATGCGGCTTCGGTGGCTCTTTTTTCCTTCAAAATGGGTGTAGCCCATTCTGGTTGTGTTGAAAGCTGCTCCTTTAGCCGCGGTTTCGATCACGGTCTTCCTTGGTGTTTGGAGGCTCTTTCGAAGCCTTCCCTGGCCACAGGTTGGCTTGTGGTTCTTTTCCCTTCCTTGGCTAGAGGGTTGATCGTCACCCTCGTTCTGCTCAATAAATGCTTCATTAGTCGAAGCATTTAGACGGTGGTGAGCCTGGCTGGAAGAGCGGCACATAACTGGGCTGCTGAAGGAATGCACATAACTGAGCTGTCAAAGGGATGCACATAACTGAGGATGCACATAACTGAGCTGCTGAAAAGGATGCGCCTTGCTGAGGGCGCATGGTGGGATGCGCCTGGCTGAGGGCGCATTTTGATTGTTGCGCCTACTTGAGGGCGCATGTTTGGCTGCTGGCTGGAAAAAAGAAGACTTAGGATCTTTTATTTGTAGAAATTCTCCTTTGTACAGTCTTTCTTAGACATGTAATAGACTTTTATATGTTGAATAAAAAGTCATCTTTCAATGTCTATATTTGTTGCTTTTTGCTGTGAAGTACTTTGTCCAAGCTCTGGTGCATGTAGTCTGGCGTATAGACTTTCTGGTTCTGAAATTCCATGCTTCTACAAGACCCCCTTCAAAGTTTTCAAAACTTTGGGATAAGTTTTGGAATACTTTGAATAAGAAGCATGGTAGTGGAGGCGCATGACCGTCGGGGCGCATAGATACTCCGCGCATCAGTGATGGGGCGCATGCTCCGCTCAGTTAATACAAATGATGACGTCTCGGTAACCGAAAAAGATTAATGATGATCTTTTTGGTTTTATTTGTGGTTATCTTTTCACAGAACCCGAGGCAACGGTTGAGATCACACATCATCGGTTCACGCGTGCGACCAAGCCCTATAAATAGGCGAGAGATGGGGAGAGAGAGTTCTTCTTCTCCTTGCTTTTGCTTTCTTTAGGGTTCTTCTTCAAAAAACCCTAACTTTTTTTCTCTCAAAGAATGGCTCCCAAGACTTCTCGTGGCGGTGCTGGTGTCACGCCCCAGAACCAGAATACTGGAGAGCGGGGGAATGACTCAGCCAGCTACGTATTACGGGTAGATGAATACCGTATAATACGATCAATGCTGTCTAAAAGACGAGAGGGTACATACTACATGAAAGTCTCACTATGGTCATTTCACCTCTATTGTCTCAATCATTCAAATAAGAAACAGAAATAGAGAACATGTAAGATGAAGCAATAAGGCGTCCCAAACGCTTAGTCAAAATGTTCTTGAGATCTGGCTTTACAAAACATAGCCAGATGAAGTAGCAAAGTGTACACAATTGTTATCAGCTGCAGTCTGACTTAATTATAGTTATGCAAAAGTAAGTACAAGACAATCCGACTAACATGTCGGTGCCAAACGGTAAGGTATAAAGTAGATAACAAAACGAGTGGTGAAGTTAAGGAACCCACTCGAGTCCTCCTGCGATCATTCCTCTAGTATTGACCATCTTGGAGGTAGAAGTAAGCTGAGTCCTCGGGAACCGGCTCTAAATCTGGCCATATAAAATCAGAGAGGTTAGACCTCTAATAGCAAGTACCGCAAGGAAGCACGATATGAGACATTAAACTAGTAAATAAGAGAATAAAATAATAGACCTCTGCTTGCTACTGGGATTCACATAACATCACGACACTTCGAACCAACCTCCCAACCAAACAAGGACAGAAGTTGGCCCGTCATGTCCTGATGCTCTGATCATCTCAGTTAGGTAACAGAGTAGGTACAGTACACAAACAAATCAACTTAAATGGCCATCCAACTCCTACGGCTTACTACTGTGAGTCCCAAGTTACCCTGGAATTATGTAATAAAGATTTCTCAGTTCTTACTATGGACAAGCAAGGCTGGTCGATCCAATCAATCAATTGCGCCAATCATGAATTAGACGAGTCCTAGCGGGACGTCCGTCATCAATATACAATATATAATAAATAGTATTACCAGATACCGCTCCATGCCCGTGTGGCAGGTTTGCAGTATCTGTGGGGACCAGCCGGCCTGTCGGGTACTACTAGTCCCAAGAGGGCTGCCATGTAAGAACTCGGGAATCCATTCTCTCCATGCAATCATTATTTTTATTTAACTTAATAGTCTCTACGTTGAGTGAAATCCCATGCCGTGGATCATGGTCATTTGGAATGAGTACTTTCGTACAGGGTACGATATGCACAACTCTACAACAATGCCCGTGCGGTTAGGTTGTAGGTCTTACATAGCGTAATACAACAATCCAAACTAACCACGGAACAATCATGCCTTGACCATAAAGTACACATGCTTCTTTTATAGTAAAATAAATAAATAAATAAATTGAAGTCTGCATGTATGCTTGTATGTCAATATTCGGGATCGGCCAATCGATTATAGTAGTTCATACTTAATATGAACGTGTCTTATTCCATTTAATTCAATAAGACGACTAGCCAGTCTCTTAGTTCCATCTAGGAACGCATGATCAATAATAAATTAAGATAACAATCAATGTTAATTAATGCCACATTCGGGAAATAAAAATTGGGGAATAAATAATGATTGGGAAATAAATAATCTCATGCGCTGTGGGAAATGATTGGGAAATAAATAATCTCATGCGCCTGGGGAATGATTGGGAAATAAATAATCTCATGCGCCTGGGAAATAATTGGAAAATAAATAATATCATGCGCTGTGGGAAAGGTTGGGAAATAAATAATATCATGCGCCTGAGGGAAATGATTGAGAAATAAATAATCTCATGCGCCTGAGGAATGAGATTGGGAAATAAATAATCCATGCGCTGAGGAATAAGATTGGAAAATAAATAATCCATGCGCTGAGGAATAAGATTGGGAAATAAATAATCCATGCGCTGAGGAATGAGATTGGGAAATAAATAATCTCATGTGCCTGAGGAATGAGATTGGGAAATAAATAATCTCATGCGCCTGAGGAATGGGATTTGGAAATAAATAATATCATGCGCCTGAGGAATGAGATTGGGAGATAAATAATCCATGCGCTGAGGAATGAGATTGGAAAATAAATAATATCATGCGCCTGAGGAATGATTGGAAAATAAATAATATCATGCGCTGTGGGAAAGGTTGGAAAATAAATAATCTCATGCGCCTGAGGAATGAGATTGAGAAATAAATAATCCATGCGCTGAGGAATTAGATTGGGAAATAAATAATCTCATGCGCCTGAGAAATGAGATTGAGAAATAAATAATCCATGCGCTGAGGAATAAGATTGGGAAATAAATCTCAGCGTTGCCGGGACTTCATGGCGCATGGCCTCCCGGGCGCATGGGGTTCCCGGCGCATGGGGTTCATCGTCCCCAAACAGCAAGTTCAGCCATGAAAGTCCTAAAAACTTGCTATGGCCATAACTTCCTCATCCGAAGTCGAAATCAAGCGAAACAAAAGCCAAAACTGAATGAAATTGAATTCTCTACAACATAGAACTATTAGTTTTCGGAAATAACCAAGTTTTAGAGATCAAAACCAAGAAAACCGAAAATGTATCAAACTTAGATCTACAACAAATAAGCCATGGAAATTAAAAATGCTAAGTACTAAAGAGACTTAGAATCAAATAGGGAAGATGATGGAACAATAAAAAATAGGGATCCATCAAGAAGCAAGTTGACACTTGCCTTGCTCTCTTAGGTTGGTGGGAGAGTTATGAGGAAGAAGAAGAGCAATGAAGAGAGAGAAAGGGTTTGGGGCTTTAAATGAAGGAGTGGTGGTAGGTGGGGATTTATTTCGGTTCATGATGAACCAACATAATTAAACCAATCTAAGCCGAACCCATAGCAAAGCTAAAGCAGAGTATAAAAGCAGAAAGTAAAGTGCAGAAATAAAATTACAGGAAATTAATTAACAAAAAATTAAAGGAATTTAAATACAGAGCAATACATGATAAATATTAAATGAATACATTCCAGCAGTACATGTATTTAGAATACGTATTCTGGGAACGGGAAGTGACATCTCTACCCTCCTTAGAAAAAAAATTCGTCCTCGAAATTTCAGATCCAAGCATGATAGAAATATCGAAGCTAAACTAATCTAAGTATAAACAATTGAGTAAGCAATCATTCTACAATGATAATAACAAGTAACATATCTATGTTGAACATTCTACGATAGCAAGCAATTCTACCTATAAGGTGACAAGCATGAGGAGTTAAGACAATCAAGGTATACAGAAGGAAATATACCTTGTGAGTCAAACAGGTGCGGATACCGTGATCGGATATCATCCTCACGTTCCCACGTTGACTCTCCTAAAGAGTGATGACCCCAAGCAACCCGGACAAGGTTAATTGTTCGGTTCTTGAGTACCTTCTCTCTTCGGTCCAAAATAGACACAGGCTGTTCCTCGTAAGACAGGTTGGTACCAACAACCAGCTCAGAATGATCAAGGATATGGCTTGGGTCCGATACATACCTTCGCAACTGAGATACATGAAATACGTCATGCACCTCTCGTAACGAAGGTGGAAGGGATAAACGATAAGCAACATCGCCTATCCTATCAAGAATAACAAATGGGCCCACGTACCGCGGACTCAACTTCCCGCGAACGCCAAATCTAATGACCCTACGGGTAGGTGAGATCCGCAAGAACACGTGGTCCCCAACAGAAAACTCTAGCAGCCTACGATGCTGGTCCGCCCAATGACAATGCCGATCCTGCGCAACTCGAAGTTGCTCTCTAATTCCTTTAATCACTTCAACCGTCTGGATAATCATTTCTGGGCCTAGCATCTTCCTCTCTCCGATATCATCCTATGCTAGTGGCGACCTACACTTCTTACCATATAGTGCTTCAAATGACGCCATCTGGATACTGGCTTGATAACTGTTGTTATAAGAAAACTCAACTAAGTGCAGGTGGCTCTCCCAAGATCCTCCAAAATCTAGGGTGCAAGCTCGCAACATATCTTCTAGGGTCTGAATTGTTCTTTCTGATTGCCCATCCGTCTGCGGATGGTAAGCCGTGCTAAATCTTAACTTGGTACCCAAGCTATGATGTAAGCTCTTCTAAAAATATGATGTAAAGCGGGTATCCCGATCCGACACAATACTGACAGGAACTCTATGCTGCCTGACTATCTGTTGCATGTACAACTCTGCCAACTTTTCTGTAGATTGCCCTACTCTGAAAGAAAAAAAATGTGCTACCTTCGTAAGTCGGTCCACTATCACCCAAATAGCGTCCTTACCACTTAGTGATCTCGGTAAACCGGTCACGAAGTCCATGGTGATATGCTCCCATTTCTATTCTGGAATAGGAAGCGGTTGCAATAATCCAGCTGGCCTCTGCTGTTCTGTCTTTACTTGCTGACATATCAAGCAACGGGAAACAAACCTAGCTATCTCCCTCTTCATCCCGTTCCACCAGAAGTGCTGCTTGATATCTTGGTACATCTTGGTCCCTCCAGGATGTATAGAATACTGGGAACTGTGAGCTTCTGTCATAACTTCCTGTCTGATATCTCCACTAGGCACACATAGACGTGATCCAAACCTAAGTGTACCATCTTCATGAATTCTCATCTCCTTCCTGAGTCCTGACTCATATTCTGCCCTAAGCTTCTGAATCCTTGGGTCCTGTGCCTGAGCTGCCTTGATCCTGTCTACTAAGTCGGATTGAACTTGCAGACTTGTTAGAACTCCTACATCACTAGGAAGTATAACTTCGATGCCCATCTCCTGAAGGTCTTCTAAGATATGTCTCTGTGTTGTCAACATGAATGCGCCGCCTCTTCTGCTGAGAGCGTCTGCTACTACATTCGCCTTGCCTGGATGATACTGAAGCTCCACGTCATAATCCTTGATCAACTCCAACCATCTCCTCTGCCTCACGTTTAGTTCCTTCTGAGTAAAGATGTACTTCAGACTTTTATGGTCCGTGTACATATCCATTCGATCACCATATAAGTAATGCCTCCATAGCTTCAAAGCAAATACTACTGTCGTTAATTCCAAATCATGAGTTGGGTAATTCTTCTCGTGGTCCCGAAGCTGCCTAGATGCATACGCTATCACCTTCCCATGTTGTATAAGGACACATCCAAGTCCTTTACCCGACGCATCACAGTATACTGTAAAACCTCTGGGTCCAACTGGCAATGTAAGGATAGGTGCTGATATCAACTTCTGCTTCAAAGTCTTAAATGATGCCTGACATTCTGTCGACCAAACGAATGGTACATCCTTCCGGGTCAAGCGGGTCATGGGGGCTGAAAGCCTTGCAAAATCTGATACAAACCTTCTGTAATATCCTGCCAATCCCAAGAAACTCTGCACATCTGCTACGGTCTTGGGTGCTGGCCAACTTTCTACTGCTTCTACCTTCTTGGGATCCACTGCTACTCCAGCTCCTGATATGATATGATCCAAAAATGAAATGTGATCCGACCAAAACTCATATTTGCTGAGCTTGGCATACAACTGGTTCTCTCTCAGAACCTGTAACACCTTCCGGAGGTGATCTTCATGCTCCTCTTCACTAGTTGAGTATACAAGAATGTCATCGAGAAACACAACGACAAATTGATCCAAGTACGGCATAAAGATGCGATTCATCAAATCCATAAATATAGCTGGAGCATTGGTCAAACCAAACGGCATTACTAAGAATTTATAATGCCCATACTTCGACCTGAATGCTGTCTTGGGAATGTCCTCCTTCCGAACCCTCACTTGATGATACCTTGAACGAAGATCTATCTTGGAGAAAACTCTAGCTTTGCTCAACTGATCAACTAAGTCGTCGATCCTGGGTAGTGGGTACTTGTTCTTCACTGTTGCCGCGTTAAGCTTCCTGTAATCGATGCACAATCTGGATGACCCATCCTTCTTTTCCACAAGTACCACTGGTGCTGCCCATGGTGATATGCTAGCTTGGATGAACTTTTTCTCCTTCAGTTTCTCTATGTGCTGATATACCTTGGCCTGCTCTGAATCCGCTATTCTGTAAACTCGATCTGATATCGGTTTAGTTCCTGGTACCAATTCTATGCTGAACTCAATATCTCTAACTGGTGGTAGAACTGGAAGTTCTTCAGGAAATACGTCTAGAAATTCTTCAACTACCTTCGGAATCTGAACTTCTTCCATTGCCGTTACTACTCCCGGCTCTTGCTGAGTTGCCTCTAATCTGACTAAGGTGAACCGCTTCATGCCTGGAATATCAAAAGATACACTCCCTCTACGATAATCTATTGTCGCATGACTGTCTTTCAGCCAGTCCATGCCTAAGATAACGTCGAAATTTCCAACAGAAAATTCTATCAACCGGGCGGGTAAGAAATGCCCGCAAACTACAACGCTACATGCTAGAATAACTCGACTAACTCCTACGAGCCCATTACCAGTGAGTATATTCAACTTCCCTGGCAATGTCTCGAACTCCATTCCTAGTCGTGTCGCAAATCGTGCAGATATAAATGAATGGGATGCTCCCGAATCAAACAATGCTACTGCGGGATATGAGGCGACGAGAATGTTACCTGCCACAACATCTCCCGATGCCAATGCCTCTTCCAAGGACAAAGTGAATGCTTGCCCTCGACCTCCTTGCCGATTTCCATGCTGCGGCCTAGCCTGATGCAGTTGCTGGCCCCTTCCTTGATGATGCTGGGTGGTCTATGCTGGTGTTGCTGCATCGGCGGTCCCTGCTGCCGAAACATCTGAGCCTGCGGTACTAATGGACGCTGTGCCAACGGCCTTACTGCCACTGCTGGTCCTCGATACTGGCCTGTCCCTGGTGCTGGCAGAGCAAGAAACTGCTGTCCTGGTCCTCCTGCTCTCGAATTCATGGGACATGTGGTAACCCGATGATCTAGATTTCCACATATCAGACACAGTCCATTCAATGTCCGACACACATCTCTAGTGTGTCCCATCTTCCCACAATAAGTACAGCCCGCCGGGGGTTGCTGTTTCTTCCTCTGTTGCTGTTGCTGTTGCCTGGGTGGTGGTGCTGGTCCTCGTATCGCCACATCGTGGATACGAATGCCAGTGGATGGTGCTGTTGTTCGGGGCGCCGCTCCCCCTCCTCCTTCAATCTGACTATGGGATCTCTTCTGACCCCCAGTCCTCACCGCAAGCCTCTGAATAGTGATCTCATGCCTTCGAGTTGCCGTTAATACTTCGTCAAAAGTCTGGTAATTGTGCCCCTCTATCAATTGCAAGAGTTCAAGGTGAAACCCTTGCTGAAACCTCATAGCTCTCTGGCTCTCTGTTGCTACCATCTCTGGGGCAAACCTACTCAATCTGTAGAACTCTGCTGCATAAGCATCTACAGTCTTGCCAGCCTGTCTGAGGTTGATAAACTTCTGTTGTAGCTCAAACTGTGCCACAACTCCATAGTACTTTGTCTTGAATCTTGCTGTAAAATTGTCCCAAGCCACAGGACGTCTGATGCCTACCTCCTCTGATTCCCACCAATCACGTGCGAGATCCTGAAGTAACAACTTCACCTGATCCACACGTTCTTCTGCTGGCACCTTAGCGGCTGTCAAAATAGCCTCAATATCCTTAAGCCATGCATCTGCTGAGATGGCATCCTCCGTACCTTCGAAACGACGGGGGTTGTACTTGCAAAACCTGGCTGACGCTCCTGAATCTGTCCTTGCCCCTCTTTCCAAAGCCGTCTGTAATCCTTGGTTGAGCAACACATTCTGCTCTTGTAGCTGAGTGTGCATGCGCTGCTGGACCAACATCTGATGTTGCTGAGTAGCCATCATTCCTTTCATGATCTCCAGAAGGGCTGGTGTGTCCACTTGGGTAGGTGGAACTGTTGGTTGTGGTGGGACATCCGGATACTGCGATCCAGCTGCTGCTTCCACTATCACTTCTTCCTGGGCAGCCTCCTGAGGCGAGACTGGCCCTTGTTGCTGACCAACAGGGTCAGGTTGTCCATGTTGCTCCTGCTGTTGTCCAGCTCTGACCGATGCGGACGAAGTGCCCCTAAGAAAAGGGATAAGAGAACAATCAAACAACCGGACATGAAGGATCAATGAAGTCAAAGGATACCGGAATGTCAAGCAAGGGTTGAGAATAATGAATCATGAGATCAAGGGGGAACACGTGTGATTGAGACATCCTATAAATCAAAATACCCCACAAGTCTGAAATCAGACCTACATGGGCCACCACTAAAACCTTGTCACGCCCCAGAACCAGAATACTGGAGAGCGGGGGAATGACTCAGCCAGCTACGTATTACGGGTAGATGAATACCGTATAATACGATCAATGCTGTCTAAAAGACGAGGGGGTGCATACTACATGAAAGTCTCACTATGGTCATTTCACCTCTATTGTCTCAATCATTCAAATAAGAAACAGAAATAGAGAACATGTAAGATGAAGCAATAAGGCGTCCCAAACGCTTAGTCAAAATGTTCTTGAGATCTGGCTTTACAAAACATAGCCAGATGAAGTAGCAAAGTATACACAATTGTTATCAGCTGCAGTCTGACTTAATTACAATTATGCAAAAGTAAGTACAAGACAATCCGATTGACATGTCGGTGCCAAACGGCAAGGTATAAAGTAGATAACAAAACGAGTGGTGAAGTTAAGGAACCCACTCGAGTCCTCCTGGGATCATTCCTCTAGTATTGACCATCTTGGAGGTAGAAGTAAGCTGAGTCCTCGGGAACCGGCTCTAAATCTGGCCATGCAAAACCAGAGAGGTTAGACCTCTAATAGCAAGTACCGCAAGGAAGCACGATATAAGACATTAAACCAGTAAATAAAAGAATAAAATAATAGACCTCTGTTTGCTACTGGGATTCACATAACATCACGACACTTCGAACCAACCTCCCAACCAAACAAGGACAGAAGTTGGCCCGTCATGTCCTGATGCTCTGATCATCTCAGTTAGGTAACAGAGTAGGTACAGTACACAAACAAATCAACTTAAACGGCCATCCAACTCCTACGGCTTACTACTGTGAGTCCCAAGTTACCCTGGAATTATGCAATAAAGATTTCTCAGTTCTTACTATGGACAAGCAAGGCTGGTCGATCCAATCAATCAATTACGCCAACCATGAATTAGACGAGTCCCAGCGGGACGCCCGTCATCAATATACAATATACAATAAATAGTATTACCAGATACCGCTCCATGCCCGTGTGGCAGGTTTGCAGTATCTGTGGGGACCAGTCGGCCTGTCGGGTACTACTAGTCCCAAGAGGGCTGCCATGTAAGAACTCGGGAATCCATTCTCTTGCAATCATTATTTTTATTTAACTTAATAGTCTCTACGTTGAGTGAAATCCTATGCCGTGGATCATGGTCATTCGGAATGAGTACTTTCGTACAGGGTACGATATGCACAACTCTACAACGATGCCCGTGCGGTTAGGTTATAGGTCTTACATAGCGTAATGCAACAATCCAAACTAACCACGGAACAATCATGCCTTGACCATAAAGTACACATGCTTCTTTTATAGTAAAATAAATAAATAAATAAATTGAAGTCTGCATGTATGCCTGTATGTCAATATTCGGGATCGGCCAATCGATTATAGTAGTTCATACTTAATATGAACGTGTCTTATTCCATTTAATTCAATAAGACGACTAGCCAGTCTCTTAGTTCCATCTAGGAACGCATAATCAATAATAAATCAAGATAACAATCAATGTTAATTAATGCCACATTCGGGAAATAAAAATTGGGGAATAAATAATGATTGGGAAATAAATAATCTCATGCGCTGTGAGAAATGATTGGGAAATAAATAATCTCATGCGCCTGGGGAATGATTGGGAAATAAATAATCTCATGTGCCTGGGGAATAATTGGAAAATAAATAATATCATGCGTTGTGGAAAAGGTTGGGAAATAAATAATATCATGCGCCTGAGGGAAATGATTGAGAAATAAATAATCTCATGCGCCTGAGGAATGAAATTGGGAAATAAATAATCCATGCGCTGAGGAATAAGATTGGGAAATAAATAATCCATGCGCTGAGGAATAAGATTGGGAAATAAATAATCCATGCGCTGAGGAATGAGATTGGGAAATAAATAATCTCATGCGCCTGAGGAATGAGATTGGAAAATAAATAATCTCATGCGCCTGAGGAATGGAATTTGGAAATAAATAATATCATGCGCCTGAGGAATGAGATTGGGAGATAAATAATCCATGTGCTGAGGAATGAGATTGGGAAATAAATAATATCATGCGCCTGAGGAATGGGATTGGGAAATAAATAATCTCATGCGCCTGAGGAATGATTGGAAAATAAATAATATCATGCGCTGTGGAAAAGGTTGGGAAATAAATAATCTCATGCGCCTGAGGAATGAGATTGGAAAATAAATAATCCATGCGCTAAGGAATAAGATTGGGAAATAAATAATCTCATGCGCCTGAGAAATGAGATTGGAAAATAAATAATCCATGCGCTGAGGAATAAGATTGGGAAATAAATCTCAGCGTTGCCAGGACTTCATGGCGCATGGCCTCCCGGCGCATGGCCTCCCGGGCGCATGGGGTTCCCGGCGCATGGGGTTCATCGTCCCCAAACAGCAAGTTCAGCCATGAAAGTCCTAAAAACTTGCTATGGCCATAACTTCCTCATCCGAAGTCGAAATCAAGCGAAATAAAAGCCAAAACTGAATGAAATTGAATTCTCTACAACATAGAACTATTAGTTTTCGGAAATAACCAAGTTTTAGAGATCAAAACCAAGAAAAACTGAAAATGTATCAAACTTAGATCTACAACAAATAAGCCATGGAAATTGAAAATGCTAAGTACTAAAGAGACTTAGAATCAAATAGGGAAGATGATGGAACAATAAAAATAGGGATCCATCAAGAAGCAAGTTGGCACTTGCCTTGCTCTCTTAGGTTGGTGGGAGAGTTATGAGGAAGAAGAAGAGTAATGAAGAGAGAGAAAGGGTTTGGGGCTTTAAATGAAGGAGTGGTGGTAGGTGGGGGTTTATTTCGGTTCATGATGAACCAACATAATTAAACCAATCTGAGCCGAACCCATAGCAAAGCTAAAGCAGAGTATAAAAGCAGAAAGTAAAGTACAGAAATAAAATTGCAGGAAATTAATTAACAGAAAATTAAAGGAATTTAAATACAGAGCAATACATGATAAATATTAAATGAATACATTCCAGCAGTACATGTATTTAGAATACGTATTCTGGGAACAGGAAGTGACAGCTGGCAAGGGAAAGGAGCCGGCGGAGTATGCCGAAGAGGATGCTCATGTCGCCATTATGACTCCGGCCGACGTTCGACCCGCTGTGACGGGGGGGTATCGCCTTTTCTACTACTTTCTTTGTTCAAACGAACCTTGGATCATGCGGCTGAGTTGGTGTGCGCTAACTCTCCGTTGTCGACGCGCATGGAGTTCTGTCCTGATGATGCGCCGAGGTTTTTAGCCCGCCGACGTGCATAGGTTTAGACCTTTATCATGCACCAAGGTTTAACTGCTGACGTGCATGGGTTTACACCCTGATGATGCGCCGAAGCTGATGCGCCTGGGTTTACGCCCTGATGATGTGCCGAAGCCTCTGCTGATGCACATGGGTTCACACCCTGATGATGCGCCGAAGCCTTTACTGAGGCGCATGGGTTTACACCCTGATGATGCGCCAGGTTGCTTTGACATACTAATGTCGGGTGCACTGGTGTTCAGTTTACGGCGTCCGTTCGTAACCCTCGGCCACAAATCCTGTATTCGGCAGCTAAGCTGTATTGCACAATGAATACCGCATCTCCAGGTTATGATAGAGAGACTAGTTTCATCATTGGAACTCAGCTGGAAGCCACAGCGAATATGTTGATAGCGGCTCGGTCATATCGTCCACCAGAATTGGCGGAATATCGGGCTGCTGCTGCAGCATCAGTGAGAGACCCCTCTGTTGGAAAGAGACAGGCCGACGCAGAAGCCGGTTCATCTGTACCAAAAAGGCCGAGAAGAGCCATGACTCCAAAGGCTACGGGAACACCGTCTGTAATGCCAGTGGAATCAGCTCTTGTTGAGGTAAAGAGTCCTCCGTAATTTTGGCTCCTTTTGTCATTTTGGTGACTTGTGCTTTTCTTCTTGTAGGGATCGTCGAAGAAGAAGACCCGTGTTTCAAAACCGGGTGTCAGTAAACCGAAGGAGGTAGCAAGCTCTTCTGACGAGCGCATCCCTCCGATGGTAATGTCTCCAATAGAGGAGAATCCTGGAGATGTTCCTGCAGAGGTTTTACTATCTCCAGACTTTGTTGAAAGAGAGACAGAAGTTGCAGCAACTTCTGGGATGGTGCCAGCTGCCGTGAGGGCCTTGGACGTTGAGGGTCCAGCGGACATGGGGCTTCGTGATGATGATGTGGAGTGGAGTTCGTCGTCTTCGGATAACGCTGCTCCAGAGTTGCAAGAGCCTGTTACGGGGGCAACAAAGATGGTTGGAACGGAGGAGAGGGTTGATTTCCCTCCTTGTCATGATGAGGGGAGGTCGGCTGCATCATTGTCGAGCCCTACCCCAGACTCAGCGGCGGAAGCTGAGGTGGCTACCAATCAGGAGGTAGCGACAGACCCTGTCCCTGTAGAGGGATTTGATGAAAAGACTCGTCTGACGGTCCCGACTCCTGGGGCGGGTCAGGAGACAAGTGTTGATCTTCCTATTATGTCGGGGGAGGTATTGGCTGCTGATAGCATGTTGGGGGCTGATGAGGTGGCTACTGACGTCGGTGGTACTTCCAAGTTCGGGAAGGGTAAGGGTGTGAAACCCTCCGTTGCTCCTTCCACTTGGGGTACTATCTCGACACCTGTGCCGGCTTCTTCTGTTCTTTGGGCTCCTCGGGCTAGTAGTCAGGCCCCTGTTGATGAAGAGCCTATTGATACCGAGGTTCCAGCCTCGCAGGTTGAGGTCGGCGGGTCTTCTTCCGGTCCACTAACCAGAAGAGCTCCTCCAACTCTTGCCATGATACCGCAGGTGCTGGCGAACGCAGATGAATATGTGAAATTCATCGTTGAGGCAGTGTATAAAATGCTGCATAGGGGGGGTATCGGTAGTGATGGATGCTATGGGAGCTTTACGACAGCAAGAACTCTGGCACTGCCTCACATCAACTTGATCCATATTCACCAGGGCCACGATCATATGGCCATCATTCTGGAAGCCACGATGGATGAGTTAGACCAACGGCTTTCTGAATTAGAGCGCATCCAGCGAAATGACCTCTTCGTTCTGATAGATGCGGAGAAGGAGAAGCTGCTCGCCGAGACTGAGTCTTCCTACCAGGCCACTGTAAGTGTCTGGAAACGCGAAGTGGCTGAGACTGAAGATGCAGTAGAGCGGTTATCTCAGTCTATGCGGGAGACAGTAGAGACGCGAGCTGCGTTGGACGCTAATATCGCGGAGATTGACGCCCAGATCCGTCGCCTTGAGGACCAGCGGGCCCGACTCCTATTGGACGCCGAACGTGTCCAGGCTGAACATGTAGCATTCAAGAAAGAGAAAGCAGCTTTCACTTACCGAGCTCTTACCCTGGCTCAGTAGCGACAGCAGCTGGATGAGAAGCATGAGAACGATACTTCTGCTGCGGCTATTGAAGCAATGCGTCAAGAAGCTGGACGTCGAGTCTTGGCGACTGTGAAGACTCGGGCGGCAGACTTGAAACGTCGAATTGCAGAGCTTTCAGCCAACCCTGGGGATATTTAGGGCTTGTAGTCTCTGTTTTTTTGTATTTTTGCAACTCTTGCTGGAGATAGTGTAATCCTTTACTCTCCTTTTTTTTAGAAATAAAGAAGTACACCATTTTCTGCAATGTGTTCATTTTTGCTTGTCATGAACTTTGACGATTTGTGTAGACCTATTATCTTTTACGTACCTTGGTTTTAGGTACAGATAATAAGTTTGAGAGAACCCTCATGTTTGCTCAGAGGTGATGTGGACGTGGCAAATATGGGGTTCGAATGATAGTATCTTCCTACTCAGAGGTGTCATGGACGTGGTAGGAATGAATTTGGGGGATATGCGGAACTACTCAGAGGTAATGTGGATATGAAAGTTCTGCGATTGATGTACGGCAACGCAGGGGCTGTCTGTACGGGATGTTTACTCAGAGGTAATATGGACGTGGTAAACATAAAGGATAGCATAGTCTTATGGGATGTAAGATTCCGCTTTGTAGGGTGTAGGGGAGACAACTCAGAGGTGATGTGGACGTGGTTGTCCTTCTACTGGAGGATGCTACGGAACAACTGGGTTCCGGAAGCGTATAATTTTGTGGAAGGGAATTGTCTGTGAGCCCTGATGATTGGGTCCACAGATCCCCTGGTGGAAGCACATGTCTGAAAGATGTCAAGAGTAGTACTTCTTTAGGAACTTGCCATTGATGGGCATCATGAACAAGTCCCCATTGGGTTTGGCGAGGCGGTAAGCACCGTTTGAGTATACCGTCTCGATGATGAAAGGTCCTTCCCATTTGGGCTCAAACTTTCCTTGTGTTTTGTGAGTCAATACCATCGGCCTCCTGACTGCCAGAACCAGGTCGCCTACTTGAAAAGTCCTCTGCTTGACCTTCTTGTTGAAAGCCTGTGATATACGGGCTTGGTAGAGTTCGATGCGCTGTTGAGCTAGGAGACGCTTTTCATCAAGTGCCTCCAGTTCCCGCAGACAACGACGTTGGTTGTCTTCTTCTGTGAGTTGGTTTATGATTGCTACGTGGAGTGAGGGTATCTGAATCTCGAGAGGCAGTACCGCTTCGCTCCCGTAGACCAAGGAGAATGGTGTGTTACCTGTCGGGGTCCGTACCGTTGTGCGGTAGGCCCAAAGGCATTCATCGAGCTTTTCATCCCAGTCGCGTTTGTTGGATGACACGACCTTTTTGAGTAGCCTGACGATAGTTTTGTTAAACGCCTCTGCTAATCCGTTTGCTGCCGGATTGTAGGCGGTTGATGCCACGTTTTGAATGCGATTCTTGTCACAGAATTGGCTGAAAACATGGCTGATGAACTGAAGACCATTATCGTGGATGATCCTCCGGGGTACCCCAAAACGATAGATGACGTAGTACTTGATGAAGCTGATCACCCTGGAGCTTTTCACTTCTGCCAGCGGAAGTGCTTCTGCCCATTTGGAGAAGTAGTCAGTAATTGCTAGGATGAAGCGGTGTCCTCTCGATGAAGGAGGGGTGATCGGTCCTACAATGTCCATTCCCCAAGCTTCGAAGGGCCAGGAGGCGACTGTAGGATGTAGTAGTTTTGACGGTGTATGGATGAAGTCTGCGTGAAGCTGGCACGCATGGCACTTCTTAGCATATTCGACAGCGTCAGCGGCCATGGTGGGCCGATAGTAGCCCATACGTCGCAGTCGATTCTGTAACTTAGGGCCAGGTTGATGGGCCCCGTAGGTTCCATCATGAGCTTCTCGAAGAACTTTGGCTGCTTCTTCGTTGGACAAACATCGAAGGAGAAGTCCATCGTAGGAGCGTCGGTACAGCATTTTAGTGGCTGTATCGTAGTAGAATCGAAGAGAGCATCTCCTGACTGAGACGGCTTCTTTCGTGTCCACTGGAAGAATTCCGTAGACAGCAAAGTCGATGAACGGGAATCTCTAATCTCGGACGTTAACACCGGCACCCGTTGACATGGCATGGGCCACTCGTGAGCACAGGTTATTTTTAGGGCAGACCAGGTCTCGACCCACTACCGTAACGTAGTATTGAGTTCCAAGGGGTGCCGCCAAGGAGGCTGCGAGGCCAGCCAGAGCATCAGTCTCCAGATTTTGTAGGCGAGGTACGTGTTCGATGAAGAACCCGGTGAAGGTTGAAACGATGTTCAATGCAATAATGCAACCTCATGGTAAGGGATCAGGTCTTCATGACGAATCTCATATTGACCTCTGACCTGGTTTACGACGAGTTTTGAGTCACCATAGGCTTCCAGATGATTCACCCCCAGCTGTTGTGCTAGTTGGAGTCCCATAATGAGCGTATTGTACTCGGCAACGTTGTTGGAGCACGACTTCGAAAGGGAGTAAGCACGCTGGATGACCAGTTGATCGGAGGAGACTAATACCACCCCCACTCCTGCGATGATTTGGTCTTTGGGGCCTGTTCTTGAAGCACCATCGAAAAACATCCGCCAGATGGAGCCTTCTTCGGTGACGTTTGATTCTTGGACCTCATCCGGGATGTCTTCATAGAGTCTTGAGGACTCTGGGATGGGGTGTGCAGCTAAAAAGTCGGCCAGAGCTTGACCCTTAACAGCTTTTTGTGGAACGAACACCATGTTGTATGGCGTTGGAATGATTGCCCATGTGGCTAGCCGGGAGTTCAATGATCCTGGCTTCGTCATGAGGACTCTGAGCGGATTGACTCGAGAAATGATATGAATTGTCTGCCCCGAGACATAATGTCGAGTCTTTTGGATGGCGAATACAAAGCCAAGCACTCCTTTTCAACGGGGTTGTACCAGTGTTCGGCCCCGATCAGAGTTCGGCTGAGGTAGTAGATTGCTTGCTCATAGCCTGTGTCGCTGTTCTGAGCTAGCAGGGCGCCGAGGGAATGATCCATGGCACGGACGTAGAGGAGGAATGGTTTACTGGCGACGGGTGCCACCAAGACTGGAGGGCTTGTCAGGTAGGCTTTGATGTCGTCGAAAGCCTTTTGGCATTCCTCTGTCCAGACGTAAGAGACTCCCTTCTTCATGAGCTGGGTGAAGGGTTAACATTTGCCGGAAAGGTTTGCTATGAACCTCCGGATGTACGCCAGACGTCCCTGTAGGCCTCGAAGTTCTCGAAGGTTCTTCGAAGGGTCCATATCAAGGATAGCTTTGGTCTTTTCGGGATCGACATGAATGCCTTTCGCCGTGATGATGAAGCCCAAGAACTTTCCGCTAGAAACCCCAAGCAAGGATTTAGCGGGGTTCATCTTGAGTTGATGTGCCCGTATGAGATCAAAGACTGTCTTGAGGTCTTGCAGGTGATCTCCTTTGAGACGGCTCTTGACTGGGATGTCGTCAACATAGCATTCGACTATCTTGCGAAGATGCTGACGAAAAATGGTGCTCATAGCACGTTGGTATGTCGCACGAGCGTTCTTCAAGCCGAAGGACATCACTGTGTAGCAGAAAATGCCCTTTGGAGTCCTGAATGACGTGTGTTTTGCGTCGTCAGAGAACATCTTGATCTGGTTGTAGCCCGAATACCCATCCATAAAAGACATGTGCTCGAAGCCACATGTGTTGTCGATCATCACGTCGATGATTGGAAGCGGGAATTCATCCTTCGGGCAAGCAGAGTTAAGGTCCCTGAAGTTGATACAAACTCGTATCTTCTCATTCTTCTTGGTGATGGGGACGACGTTGGCTACCCAATCTGGGTGTTGCTCTTCACGGATGAAGCCGCTGGTCAAGAGTTTTTCTACCTCCTGATCGATGACGTTCATGATGTCCGGACGGAAGCACCGCTGTTGTTGTTTGATAGGCTTGGCATCAGGTAAGATGTTCAGCCTATGCATCGCGATCTGGAGATCAAGTCCCGGCATATCTTCGTAGCTCCAGACGAAGACGTCGATATACTCTTTAGCCAGCTGTATTAAAGAGTCTCGGTCTTGTCCTTTTAGGCTTTTGCTGATGAAGATGGGTTTGGAAAAAGATCCATCCCCAAGATCGATCTGCTCAACTTCATCTTCGGTGGGAGGTTCGCATAATTCGAAGCGAGAATCCCATTGTTGCCCCAGGCGTTGAGCCCAGGATTCTTCTTCGAAGAATTCCGGCGCTTGGTCTTCGCCTTCTTCTTCTTGAGATTGTGCAGATGTCATGTTGGCTGACAGCACTCTCTTGAAGACAGATCCGATACTGGTATCGGAATCCCACGTTGATGCTTCAGACGAGTGAGAATGTTCTACTTCTTCTGCGTCTGAACTCTCTGGCGTTGACGGTGGCGTGACATAGCCTACCCCCCGTCGAGTCCTATTGTAGTAGTCCTACGGCTTTCCTTTAGGTGTTGGAAGCCGGAGAGGGAGACGTCGACCTTTGCTGTAGTTCAGGCCTTTGTCGCTTTTTAGGTCGTAACCCATCTTTTGGATGAGGTACTTTGCCTTGTCCGTGTACCGATAGAGTTGCATTCTGCCGGCATCCGGTTCTGGCTCGAGTGACAGGAGGTCTTGATGACGCTCGACCTTGCCGAAGATGATGGATTCTTCGTCTCGACTCCGTGGTGGGACTATGTAACACACCCCTTGGGACGGGACTACTCGATTTACATGATGGATGGTCGTTATTTGTGTTTGCAACGACCGTAGAGCGTTATCTAATGTATACATGGCATTCCAATGTGGAAGACTAGAATAATTAAAAGACATTCTGTTATTGATGAAATATAAGATTTTATCTCGTAGGATTATATTGTCGAGAGATGGGGCGTCTACATCGGCCGAGATATATTCCTCCAGCTCTTCATCTGTAAGCACTGGAGTAGGATCGGAAGGGTCCACCACAGCGCTGATCTGGGAGTCCGAAAGGACTACATGGGCCTTCTCTGGCAGCTGGGATGGCGACGGCTTGCCCTTAAGACGCACCTTTAGAGGTGCCTCCATTGTGCCTCCGGTGACTGACGTCTTTCCCTGTAGTTTTGCCACAAGGGGAGCCGATGTTTGAGGCAGCTTTCCCTTGAGCCGTATCTTCAGGGGAGCTTCAGGAGCAGCTGGTGCTTTCCCGGGTAGCTTAATGCTCATGGAGGGCAACTTCTGAGGCGGTTTGCCTTTGAGCGGATCTTCAAAGGAGCATCGGGAGTGACCTCAAGCTCCATGTCCGGCTCTGCTGCCGTTTCTGCTTCGTCATCAGCATCATTGGCCTCCTCCTCGTCGGGTGACTTGTATAAGTCGGCATCGATGAAGTAGGCTTCAATCCCTTTGAAAGGGTCGATGTCCGCGAACTCCGTACGGATGACATTGTTGGTGGATACGTACTTCATACATTGGTGGAGCGTGGATGGCACCACCATGTACTCGTGCAGCCATGGGCGGCCCAACAGAATGTTGTAGTTGACTTCAGCGTCCACGACATAACAAGTGACCTCGGTTCTGAGGTTACCGATGTGGCACTTTAGTCGTATTTTGTCTAGTGGTTCGCTTTTGCTGGCGTTGAAACCACTTATTGTTGTGTTGGAGGGTGCCAGTCGGTACATTGGAATCCCTAGTGTTGAGAGCAGCGTCTTCGAGATGATGCTGAGGGAAGACCCCGGATCGATCTGAATCCACTTCACCTTGACTGAACCGATGTACCCTGTATAATACAGCGGCCTGTTGTGTCGATTGTGCTTGAGCAGCATGTCCTGTTGGGTGAAGGTTATATTAGAGATAACCTCCTCCGTACAGTGATAGTGCTTGCACACAGTCGGGAGATCTTCAGGCTGCTTGACCTGACTGGAAAAGGATTCGGCATCCTTCAGAGCTTCGCAGAGAGCTTCTCGGGAGTCTTTGGAAAGACGAAGGAGTTTGAATAGAGATAGGCGGGCAGGAGTACTGGCCAGTTGCGCCAGTATGTCAAAGTTGTGGGGCTTGGCTAGCCCCGAAGCATTCTCCTTTCGTAGAGGCCTGTCGAAGCGGGCCTCTATCTGCTTCTACTTATTGGCTGCTGAGGGCTTAGACGGGCCCTCATCCTGGACAGCAAGGACGGTGCCAGGAGGCACCACGTCGACGGCAGCTTCGTCGGGTTGGACGTTCTGTTGTGAACGCGTCTGTACAGAAAATGCCTCTTCCGCTGAAGAAGAGACCGTACGGCAAGACTTGATCTTCCTGCCTTTGGATTTGGAGGTAGGGCGTATCTCCGGTTGAGTCACCTCGGAGACGAGATCGGGGTGAACCCACAGGATCTCTCCCCGAGATGTGGTGAGTGGGATAAGTCCACTCACGTTGTCACGGGTTGATGGTAAGTTAACCATCTCCATCGTCGCCTTGGGGATGGGGACAACGCCATCCTGTGTTGTAGTTGGTGGCAAGGTGCCAAACTGGAGTGACACCACGTTGGCTGACACTATCTTTTCTTCGTAGTCGACGAAGATTACATCCGTATTGATCATGTGCTGGATGTAATTCTTGAGGACGTAGCAGTCCTTGGTTGGGTGTCCGACAAACCGATGGTAGTGACAATACCTCGGGTTGTCCACTTTTCCAACCTCGTCGGGATGCTTCGGGTCCGGAAGCTTGATCTTGTCACCCTGCTTCAGTATCTCAAAGAGTTGCAGGGTGTCTTCGTCGTTAAACGAATAAACCTCCTTTGGCCTTGGTGCAAGTGGAGGCTTCTGGGTAGGTACTGACGCACCTTTTGAGGCATTGACAGTCAATGCCTGTTTCCCCTTCGTCTCTCGTCCAGGGTTGTTGGCTGCAGGCCGTTTCCCTTTGTCCTCGAAGGCAGGAAAACTGACTTCCAGAAGACAAGCTTTGGCCGTCTTCTTTTCCGCGGCTTCTGCTTTAATGATCAAGGAGCTCCAGTCGGGAGGAGGAGTAGAGTTGAGCCAGAGCTTGACTGCAGGCAGCATGTTCATGCTGCAGGAGGAGAGAAGCGCATGTTCTGGTATGCCCGGGGGCAGTCTGAAGCAGGCCTGTCGGAAGCGTTCGATGAACACTCGAACTGTTTCCTTCTCCTTCTGGTATATCTCTATAAGGGACGCCATTGTCATGTCCTTCCCGCCGTCGTAGAAACGGTCAAGAAAGAGGCACGTCAGGTCGTCGAAGGAAGATATTAAATTGTCGGAAAGGCTGCAGTACCAGTCGTACGCCACTCCTTTCAGTGCCCCAACAAATATGCTGGTAAGTAGTGCGTCCTCCTTCGGAAGATGTCCATTCTGAGACTGGAAATACGTCAGGTAGCGACGCGGAGAGTCCTTCCCATCGTATGGCGTCAGTGTTTGTGGTTTATACTTTAGAGGATAAACCACCTTGTTCCACTCGAGGGGATAAGGCTGGGGGAAACCCATTTTCTGTCGCTCCTCTTGTCTCGTTTTGGACTCAAAGCGCTCGCGCAGGTCCCTGATCATCTCGACCACGTCTTCCGTGGAGCTAGGAGTCGGGGAAGGTGGAACCACCTGATGTTGAGCATTTGAGGGCTCCGATGTTCGAGGTGCTTCTCGGCGATCTGCGTCCGAGGATACCCGTTGAAGGGGTACACTCGACTCTCCATTGGCCCCTGGATCGGGACCGGTAGAAGGTGTCCTGGTCAAAGCTGACCGTATCTCAAACACTGCTTGAGTCAGTATTTGTATGGAGGCAGAGAGGGTTTTGAGTCCTCCCTCCAGGGTATCTATGCGCTGGACGAGGTCTGTTGGCAGCGCATCAGACTCAACATCAGCCCCAGTCACATTTACTGTCATGACGCGGCCGGGGGTGGATGGATGGGTTTCGGCCTCACTCTCTTGTAGGGGAGTTGCCTCTCCTGGAGCTTCATCTTGGCTACTCCCGGCTATGTTCGGGAGAACATTCACCATGGGCGCATCTGTAAGGGCCTGATTACCCTCAGCTCCGTCTTGAAGGGCCTCTTCGTCTCCGAAACTCGGGTCCGCAGATGCTAGACTACCCCCAGCTATGTTCTGGGGGATGTTTTAGTCTTCAGGAGCTTCTAGGAGGCTGACTTTGCCTCGAGGATCTGCCCCAGGTGTGCTTTGGACACACTCGTCTTCGGAAGGAGGCTCGACAAGGGTCTGGCTACCCCCAGCTTCCTCCAAGATCTTCTTCCTCGCTCGAATGCCTTCGAACACACCGGAGGACGAGACAGTTGTCTTGGTTTTCCTCGGCTGGCTTTTGGACGAGAAAGAGAAACTGCCAGTCGCCTTTCAGACTGACAAGGAGTTGGAGATCACGTTGCATGAAGCAAATAGTGGTTCCTCTTCTGTTGACACCTTCCTCCCGAGGCGACGTCGGAGGGGTGTCGATGATTGCAGCCGCTGGAACACCGACTGCCTTGGTGGGACTATCGCTTTGCAACGGCAGTTGATGGTGACTACAGCACAAGTGTGCCCCGTGAGAGGCGCATCGTGCTTGTCAGTCAACTCTCCTGATCGATGCTTGTGAGTGATCACGTTGCACAGATCGTTGGAGGAGAGTGCCACCTTCGTACCACCTTCAGGCGCATGGCAAGGCCAAGCGCCGGGGTGGTCAAGTGAGTGCTGCGCCCCCTGATCTAATACCAAACAGGCATCCCGATCAGAAGTGGGGGAACCACAATATTTGGAGTGACTTGAACGGACCTCAAACGCACAACCAGAGGAGGCACGGGAGTTCAAGACCACTGGACTTGCCTTACTCGACTTGGTTGTGCATGCAGTAGATGCGCCCAAGTGAGACAAGGACTTTGAAGGTCGGCTCGTTTTTGGCGCCGCAGCACTCGAGTCGACCTTGTACAGCTTACCATTAGCAGTACGCATGATTGTGAGCGCATGCTTCTGGCTTACTGCTGGCATAGCACGTTTGGGGCGTATGGCCCGTGTTGCCTTAGATTTCTTCGTACCAGGCCGCTGGGGCGCATAGTACTCAGAATCCAAATTTTCCTTGCCATTACAGCGAGTGAGTCTGTCAAAGACAGAGACCTTCTGTGGCGCATCAGAAGTGATATGCGGGGCATTGGCTGTGCCCCTGCTCCGTCGACGCATCTTCCTCGCCTGAGAGGAAGATGCCTAGGGAATGTGGTTAGCTATACGTTTCCCTGATAGATGCGCTGCACCAGTGGGCGCATCTTGGTTGTTGAGGACGTCAGCAGGAAGGGAAGGCTGGATTGGCACATCCCCTTCGGTGGTGGTGCCCGAGGCGTCGACCTTGCGCACCCAGACTCGACGGGTCTTCTTCGGCTTCGGCAGCCGCTTCGAAGGACTCGCACTTCCTTCAGAGATGAACTCCTCATACGCCTGTTGATTGAGGCGTACGACCAGCGTCTTGTGGGAGGAGCCCACCTTCACGTCGTCGGACTGCGATACAGCTTTCTCGGTGGAGGAGAAAGAGGTCCCCAGCAGAGTCGCCAGCTTATTTGCCATTAAAATTCTTTGATTGTAAATTTCAATACAAACAGAACAGTGTTACAATGTGGGACTTAGATGTAGTCCTAGGAGTACACTTTTGTTTAATCTGGATCCCTAGTGCTGATGGAG
Source organism: Iris pallida (assembly GCA_029216955.1). Lineage (NCBI taxonomy): Eukaryota > Viridiplantae > Streptophyta > Magnoliopsida > Asparagales > Iridaceae > Iris > Iris pallida. Next base: position 2,045,984 of record JANAVB010011798.1, on the reverse strand, counting down.
TGAGTGGTAATGCGTTGACTCCGTTGACGATCTGACGACGGTTATCGGTTCTCTGAAGGTCTGGATTGCTCTGGGTACTGGAGCTTGCTGAGAGGAGGAAGACGTTGAGTGTTTGTATCTGCCTCTCTGGTGGTACGAAGTCTCTGTCTGTTCGTTGTGGGTAGGTATGTGTGTACGTAGGTAGGCAGGTGTGGAAGAAGGAGATGGTCCCTCTCTTTATATAGTCTGCAGGCTGGCTGCTTATGCGCGCATGTAGGATGCGCCTGTATGCGGGGATGCCACGTGTTGATTGCTGATGGAGGCGCATGGACGATGTGCCCTGATCAAGGGGTTGACTTCTTCATGTTGCTGTTGTGAGCCGGCACGTAGCAGAGAAGAAGATCTTTCTGTTGCTGAGATCTTGGATGAGTTGAGTCAAAGGACACGTGTCATCGACCCATGGCTCGAAGATCTCGGATTTGGTGGGGGAATGATCTGGTAAGATGCGCCTAGGATTGGGCGCATGCGGAGACTTTGGCTCGTAACCTTTAGGAGTCACGAACCATTCTGGGCGCATAGCTTTTGAGGCGCATGCAGAGCTTCAGTAGTGACTTTACTCCTGTCTTTTGAGATCAGGGAGAAGTCTGGGGTACATGGCTTTTGAGGCGCATGCGGAGCTTTAATATTGACTTTTCTTCTGTCTTTAGGGATCAGTAAAAAGTCTGAGGCGCACGACTTTTGAGGCGCATGCGAATTTGGGCGCATGGCTGCGGAGGCGCATGCGAGATGGTTGAGTGGCCACGTGGCAGTAGCCGTCGGAGGGAAGTAATGATGACGCTGACGTTGGCGATGCTTCGTCTTCTGAAGAAGCTGCCGACCGTTCAGACTTCGGGATGCGTGCTGCCAACTCCGTCAGTTCAGTATTTAATGTTTGTGACATTCGATGGACAGCTGAGTGGGCGCGTCGGTTGGCGTTCCACTAGGCGTATGGGGACGCATGGGGGCGCATCCCCTGTGATGCGCTTGGTGCTGAAAGACGCGTCTGTGTGATGCACTTCATATTGTAGGGCACGTCTGTGTGATGCGCGATCTGGCCGGCACATCCGTTTGACACGTCTTTAATGGTGCGACTGTTACGTTCTTCGAGTGCTTTAAATAGCCGTTTTGACATGGCTGAATTCGAAGCGTCTGGTTCATCCATTTAATATAGATTCATTGCACGGAATTCGGAGAGCCATCCACTTAGCGCATGGGTTTGATTTGTCCGGCCTATAAATAGTGGCATGGAGAGAGGGTTTGCTTCTCGTTCTCTCACGTCTTTCCGACATGAACTTGTGTACTCGAATGCATTCTGTTGACAAGATGCTCCCGAGAGTGAAGATGCGATGCAGTGTCTTCGTTGATGCACTTAAAGGTGACTGTTACATCCAAAAGTCGGAGTCGAGGGCTTTCGAGGCAGGCGGAAGGTGCAGGTTGCATCCAAAGATAGGGATGCTCGAGCCTCGTCTTCGTTGTGCAGGAAGAGCCGTAGATCGGATGCGGCTTCGGTGGCTCTTTCTTCCTTCAAAATGGGTGTATTCCATTCTGGTTGTGTTGAAAGTTGCTCCTTTAGCTGCGGTTTCGATCACGGTCTTCCTTGGTGTTTGGAGGATCTTTCGAAGCCTCCCCTGGCCACAGGTTGTCTTGTGGTTCTTTTCCCTTCCTTGGCTAGAGGGTTGATCGCCACCCTCGTTCTGCTCAATAAATGCTTTATTAGTCGAAGCATTTAGACGACGGTGAGCCTGGCTGGAAGAGCGGCACATAATTGGGTTGCTGAAGGGATGCACATAACTGAGCTATCAAAGGGATGCACATAACTGAGGATGCACATAACTGAGCTGCTGAAAAGGATGCACCTTGCTGAGGGCGCATGGTGGGATGCGCCTGGCTGAGGGCGCATTTTGATTGCTGCGCCTACTTGAGGGCGTATGTTTGGCTGCTGGCTGGAAAAAAGAAGACTTAGGATCTTTTCTTTGTAGAAATTCTCCTTTGTACAGTCTTTCTTAGACATGTAATAGATTTTTTTATATGTTGAATAAAAAGTCCTCTTTCAATGTCTATATTTGTTGCTTTTTGCTGTGAAGTACTTTGTCCAAGCTCTGGCGCATGTAGTCTGGCGCATAGACTTTCTGGTTTTGAAATTCCATGCTTCTACACTTGCCTTGCTCCAGGAAAGTACAAGTAACCAAAGAAACTGGATGTCCTCCTGTAAGTAATTGATTTACAATTGATAAGTCTACAATGTAGGTAAATATTCCTAGTCTAAAAGATCACTTAACAACTATCCTAAATTCTAAATTGCTAAACACTATAGATAGGGTTATTACAAGTTTAGTTTTAGGCCAACACAATAATTGAGGGTATGATCTTCATAGTCTCTATTTAAGCCCTCATGATTACTTCCAAGTAAAAGTGAAACCAAAAGTCCAAATTCAAAGTAATAAATGAAAACTTCCTAAGAAATAAGAATTGATTCTGTTTTGGAACCAACAGTCTTAATGGACTGTACTAAACAGGAACCTTTATTCCATAAAGGGACCCTCAAGGAACCATGGAACTTAACACAGATTCAAGTTCAGGAATTACACAATGTTAAGATTAGAGAATCCTAGTATGAATGTTTCAAATGAGAAGTACTTCTCTGATCCTGGGTTCAACTGGATTGGACCATTGAAAATGACCTCAAGTTCCTATATCTCACAGGATTCGAATTAGCATAACACCAAGGTAACCCAAACCTGAGATAATTCCTGGGTTTTCTAGGACTGTTAACAACCTAACAGTCCAACTAAACTTAGTGTCAATTCAGTCCAATGTCCATGCTACAATGCATCAGTCCTACAAGTAATTAGGTAAAGGTTCAATTACTCTATTCCATTGACTGAAACAATGTTCCAGTTATCATGATACTGTAATAAGAATAGTTACAGTCCTAATTAACATCGGACTGTTTAGTCCATCCAGTCCCTTAACTACCATATAAAAACCTTTCAATTAGGATTTCAACTAAAATAGGAAACACCCTATTCCTGACCTGAAACTTCCATCAATCTCAACCATTCAAAGTTTGACAGTCACATAGATAAACAGCAAGCAAACCCTTACAGGGACAGGGCACATCAACTCTAGGCTGCTACAGGTCCATTCCATGAAGCACTGAACAAAGTTAAATCCTGGACATTCCAGGTACAATTTGGTATACACCTACATTCAACCGATAACCCATGACACTGATTTCCTCCAAGTTATAGCTCTGGATTAGCAGCACAGAAAAATAAGAGAAAGTTCACAACTATCAAGAATTGTATACTCCAGCAGTCCCAACTACAACTGAAATTCACCAATAATTTTAAGAAGGAAAAATAAATCATAGGAACTATTTATACAGATAATCTTGAGAAGAAAAATCGAAAGAATAATTATACAACCAAATTGAAAATCTAAAACAAAATAAAGAAGATTAATCATGCTTCAACTCAGCACTCGAAAACACAGAATGGGAAGAAGCGTGGCCGGACACGTATTCATATACTTGGACACGAATACGGCTACACCTCTGGACACACGAATGGCTTGAACACGAGCAGGTCTCGGACTCCCACCCGGACACGATCCAACAGAAACACAAGTAAAGGTCTCGATCCCAACTTGGATACGAACACGGCAACTCCATGCCAGACTCGGACACAATCCACATCAACCTAAACATGAAGCAACACACACCCACAATAAAAACGAACACAAAACAAGGATTACAATCATACCTAAACGATATAGATTAGGAAGCAGAAAGTAGAATTTTACCTGACAAGAAGAGTGACCAGAATTCCAGAATCCGACACGCCCTCGCTCAGGACACGAACCAAATCCGATCAAATAACGTCGTTCTTCGAAGGTTCCCCACGCACAACTGGTTTAGCAATTATCAACCGTTGATGTCGAACGACTCTGAATCGGAACACAAACACGTATCAGAAGAATTGAGAACGGATCGATCGGTCAGACGATTGAAGACTTAAAAACTAAGGTAGATGGATCAAAGCATACCGATCCAGATCTGTTCAGTTCCAACGAAGAAGTGTGGATTCGATCGACTCCCAAGGGACGGTGTTGACTGCTAGGACTCGCCGGCGATCACACAGCGATAGGAGAACAGATCGATCGACCTCGATATGGAAATTAACCAATGGATGAACAATTGATCGGAAAGGAAAACAGAAGGGAAATCGGAAGCTCACCAAAAATTCGAGCACACAGAGGACTGTCGTCGAGGAGATCAAGAGAAACTGAGATGTCGCCACCGGAAAAGAACTTCGTCGAGAAGCGCTCATGTGCCGACGGCCTCGACGAAGAGTCGTCGCTGGGACTGCTGTGGTAGAGCCGTGCCTTCACTCTCCGTCGAGGAGCTCGGTCACCGTCATCATCTGAGCCATCGCCGGAGTCGTCGGGTCGCCGCCGACGGAGAAGATCGGTTAGGGTTAGGGTTAAGCATCGTCGATAGACCGCTGATGGTTGCCTCCAAAAGCGCCGGGCTGGCTCAGCCAACAATGGATGGAGAGCTCGCTGTCGTCATCTTCGAACTCGATGTGGTCGTCATCGTCAGCGAGATCGTCGGCAAAGTCGAAATCGTCGTCGTCTTCAAGCCTTCGTCGATGTCTCCACCGCGCTCGCCATCGCCGGAAAGAGGAGATCGAAATTAGGGTTAGGGGTCGCCGAGTCTTAGGGAAAACCCCTCTTTCTCGAAAGCTCAGGAACGTTTGGTGAAGGAGAATGATTTCTCTCTCCTGCCAACCGAGTAAATAAAAGGAAAAAGTGCATTTTGCACTTTACCCCTCCCGCTAGGATTTATTGCAAAGGACCCCCCCCCCCCCCCCCCCCCCCGCCAAGAAATATTTCAATAAAGCCCTCTTCTTTTTCACTATTTCAGAAAATTGTTTAAAACAGTTAAAAACTCACATGGTGGGCCCAAAGTTGTTGTAACAACTTTTCAATTTGAAAAGTAGTCCAAAAAAATAAATTTCCTCCAAAATATATCATCCAAATTTATTATTTAAAACCATTTTTTATTTAAAGCTTAATAATAACAAGTATATAATTTAGAAATTTAATTATTTATTTAAAATCGGGAAGTGGAGTTACACAAACCGCCCGTACCGCGTCCTGAAAGCGGTCTTGGAAATATCCTCCCTCTTCACCTTCACCTGGTGATATCCCGACCTCAGATCAATCTTGGAAAACACCTGAGCTCCGCTCAACTGGTCAAAAAGATCATCGATCCGCGACAGTGGGTATCTGTTCTTGATCGTGAGGTTTTTGAGTGCCCTATAGTCAATACACATCCGTACTGACCCATCCTTCTTCGGCACAAACAACACTGGTGTACCCCATGGCGACGAACTCGAGTGGATGAAGCCCTTGTCCTGTAACTCATCCACTTGCTTCTTCAGCTCCACCAGCTCACTGTTGTTCACCCGATAGACGTGCTGAGAGATGGGTTCCGCTCCTGGAACCAAGTTTATCGAGAACTCAATATCTCTGTCTGGTGGCAATCCCGACAACTCCTCTGGGAAACCATCCATATACTCTGCTATCAAGGGGTGTGGAATCGTCTGCTCCTCAACCGAGACTCCGCAGAAAACTCCGCTGCTCTGCTCCGCCTGACGTCTGGAGTACTCGAACTCTGGCTCACGCGACGCTCTGAAGAGAACTCTACCTCCTCTGCAATCGATGCTGGCGTGGTGCCTGCTCAACCAATCCATACCGAGCACTATATCGTAGTTCGGCAATGGCATCACGAACAGGCTCACCTCCAACTCACGGCCTCCCAAAACAACACTCTGACCCTTACAAACATTACGTACGAGGATAATGCCACCCCCGATCGTGATCATGTAAGTCCTAGGCAACGATTCAGCTATGATACCGTATCTAATCGTAAATGATACTCATATGAAGCTATACGAAGCACCGGAATCGAATAATGCAAAAACTGGACTGGAGTCGAGAAGAACCGAACCTACGATCAGCTCTTCTATCGCCTCTGCATCCTCAGCTGCCATGGCGAAAGCTCGCCCCTGCTGGCCTTCCCTAGCCTGCTGCTGGTGCTGCACAAACCGCTACTGCTGAGTCGGCAACGGTCCCTTCTGTGGTCCCCCTAGAGCCTTGGCTCCTGCTCCTGCTCCTGCTCCCTGTGCTATCATGCCAATATACTGAGTGCAGTCCCTCAGCTGATGGTTCGCTACTCCGTAAAGAAGGCATCTACCCAACCTCTTCCTGCACTCGTCCCACCCGTGCCCTGGCTTCTTGCAATAAGCACAGATGGTGGCCTGCTGCTTCGGTGCCTGCTGCTGTACCCTCTGCTGCTGATGCTAAACTGGCTGATGCCTCGGCTGCTGAAACTGCTGCGGCTGGAACCTCTGCTGCTGGTGCTGCTGCTGGTGCTGCTGCTGAAAGTGCGGCCTCTTGGCCGGTCCTCCACTACTGCTGCCTCCCTGGGAGTCTCGTCCCCTCTTGAGCCTAAGCTCAAGATCATCCTGTGCAGCTAGTACGTCCACCAGGATCTCCTCGGAGGTAGCGCTGCTGTTTTCTATAAATAAATTCACTTTATTTATTGTGTATCTGAGAAAATTACAACTGTAGGAATCCGATCTAGAAGACGATCGCTTTATCCCTTGGACTATGCGAAGAAGAAAAGCTCTCAAAATTTTGACAGTAAGTTAGACAACTATGTATATGTACAATGAATGAGAGAAAGAACTCTATTTATAGAGTCAAAAAAATAACTGAAAGGATAACTGTCTTCACAGCTTGTGCCTAGTTGAAAATTACGCAAGATTTAACATACGCAAGGTTGTGAGCAGTTACTGGACGTGGCCTGTAACTGTTGGACACATGGCAATCATGCATGAGTCGTATGCAAGTTACAGGACACGCAGACGAGAGATCAGTGGTATGGCTGCCACGTACTCTAATTTGATGAAATCCACGCAGACTTGTTGAAGACGAAATCCACGCAGACTTGGGTAAGAAAGCTTCAAAATCCACGTAAACTTGGGGCAAGAAGCTTCAGGATCCACGCAGACTTGGGGCAAAAAAGCTTCAAAATCCACGCAGACTTGGGGCAGAAAGCTTCACAATCCACGCAGAGGTGGAGCAAGAAACTTCAGAATCCACGCAAACTTGAGACAGAAAGCTCAAAATATACGCGAACTTTGGGAAGGAACATAATCCACGCTCGATTGAGGCAGGACTACCAGCTGTCTTGATTCGACGTGCCTCGACTGACACAAAATCTCTGACAGTGATTGCTTTTGTCAGTCGCATTAAATGACAAAGAACTCTTTTGGTACGCCAACTTGGTGAAGGCTGAGTCTTGCTGAAGAAGATTTCAAAAGTCACGCAATAGTCGGCTGTGATCTCTCGAGTTCCGTGCATACGTGGCATACGAGAAGACATTCTTCGACTGTCGTGCTGTCAGTCATGATGATACTCTGACAAAATGATGAGCTGTCTCCCAGCGTGATTTTTAAATATTGTCCTGATCAACTCAGCGTGACTTTCAGACTTTGTTCTGATCAACTCAGCGTGACCTTCATTTTTAAGGCCTACAAAACCCCCTTCAAAGTTTTCGAAAGTTGAAAAGACTTTAAAATTTCGAAATACTTTGAAAATTTAAGATGATAAAATGAATTTAGTCACGCTGAGATGACTTTAAAGAGATATTTATTCCTAAATGATTGGACTGTTGGGATTCTGTGCAGTTAGGATCCCGTATCAAGCTCCTAAATCGAGGCAAATCATGATGGGTCGTTTGGAATTCTTCATGAGCCTATAAATAAGCCATAGATTACTTTTTTCCCTGTTTACTTGTATTTGAAAGAGAGAACCCACAGAAGAGAACTTCATCTTCCCCGACGAACTCCTTCTTTCCCGACTTCTTTTTCTCTTTTCTCAGCCGCAATGGCTCCCAAGAAAGCTGATGCTCAGGCCAAGGGGAAAGCCCCTGCGACTTCTTTGCGTGCCACTACTGACAGGCTTCCTCGACAGGAAGTCCCATAAGCTCCTATACATCGTAAGTGATGGGGGACACGAACTGTTTGAAGACGACTTTGATGAAGATGAACTCCACATAGAATCTTTTAGGATCTTAAAACAATAAACTTTAGAAATATATCCCCCCTTCTTAGGGCAAAGGATATTAATAAAGTATGCTCCCTCTTTAGGGTCGGCCATACTTCACATCTTCGTGTTTACGAAGCTCTGTGTTTCACGCAAAGGAGCATGGCTCTCATGACTCTGCGTGACTTTTCATGTTTGACAGAAATGTCCATGTTGAAATAGTCACGCAGCTTTCATGATGATTCTGCGTGATTTTTCACATGTTGGCAGAGATGTCAATGTTGAATTATTCACACAGACTTCTGAAAGTCATCCTTTGGATAGATTAGTCTTGATCTGTCAGCGTGTTTTTGTCATTTTCACTTAAATGTGATTCTGGCAATGATGCGTGACTTTCATCCTATTCTGTCTGAACTTTACGTGAATTAATCATCTGCATGAAATAAGTCACTCAACATGTCATGGTAGTATATCCATATGGAGTCTGCGTGACTTTTGAAATTTCTTTCAAATACTGTAATACACGCATAGACATAGATATATCTGACTTTGTCTTCTGTTATTTTCTGTAGTGAACATCCGAAGCGAAGAAGCAGAATATGAAGGGCACTGGAGTTTCTCATTTAAGCATGATCTATCTCATGTACAATTCCCTCAATTTGATCTTCCGGAAGCCAGATTGTCTTTGTTGGCCAATCAAGATCATACCACCTTACTCTGCTTAATGAATGGACAACCCTTTCAGAGTTTGGATCTGGTATCCCACAAGAAACCAGCATTCTTGTTCGGAGATGCAATAGCACAGAAATCTCAGCCGAAGGGCATCAGAGAGAAGGTGTGCTTCTACTTCGAAGGGGATATGAAACAGCCCATGTACTGGCCAAAGGTTTCCAGAGACTTATCAATCATGAGACTTATGCATGCCAGCTATTCGAGAAAGATGTCCTGGTATTTGACAGAATATCAGCAGGCGAAGGCAAGCCGTATTATTTACAGGAAGGAGGGATTTTTCAGTGCCCCGGAGGATCATGTATCAGTGTTTCGGGGTTTGAAGCCTGGATGCATACCACCTGAAGATTCATCCATATTTATGCCGTTCAGGATGCCCATTTTCATAAACGAATTCATGTCCAACAAGAATGCATTCTATCCCACCGATTCGACACCGAGGATGAACGGCCTAATGAATCAGGAGAATGTGAGATGGAAGACTTTGGTCCACTGGGCTTTGGAAAATTTTGAGACTGAACTGAAGAAGATTAATCTTTATGATGCCATCGTCAATTCATCCTACGGCTTCAAGCCCAATCCCTTCCTATTCCTGGCTTTGGTTGAGAGATACAATCACAGGACGGGGACCTTTATGACTCCAAAAGGAGAGATGGGCTTCGCCCTTCATGAGATGGAATACATCTCACACCTGCCTTCAGGCTCGCTGCCGTATGAGGAGTATGTTCCTACGACAGAAGAGCTGAACTTTTTGTCAGAGAAGAACCCAGAGATGGTACATCTATTTGAAGAGATGATGTGCCATTTTGGTACATGTACTCTATATTACAAGGGTTCCAAGGATGAAGCTGGCAACCACATTCAGAAGTGGATGTCCTACCTTTTCATGAACCGTGAAAAGGATGATAAGAAAATAAACGAGAAGAGATGGTATCAGATCAGCAACTTCAAGCCTCTCTCTGCGGGTGAAATCATTTATCTGCTGGAGAAATATGATTGCAAGGATTTCATCATCACTGAAGACTGGTACGAGTTCAAAGCTGGAACCACTTTCAGCTCTTATGTAAGACAGAGTGGCAAGAGTCTGTCAAGAAACGGCCATTTGGCCGGATTTTTATCTCTGTGGTTAAGGAGATTCATCGTTCCTGGCTCCAGTTCTTTGGACAGGATACACAGAGGTGTTATCTTTGCAGCGGTGCGCCTTGTATATGGTTACAAGCTAGACTTATTATCGGCAATGACCTGTAGGCTGAATGCAGGTCTTCGGAATTTTGTCACTAACATGTTGTCAGCTCAGAGGATGATGACTGAAGAATTCCCAAGGATAGAGATGCCCTTCACGTATCTTTATGGTTGGCTTCTCCTTCATCATGACGGTTTAATACCTCCAGGGGCAGGAGGAAGTAGCAGTCTTTTTCTGGAGAGGTACTCTGGAGAGACGTTCTGGAAGGTTCACACCCTCCCAGAATGCAGAAATGTCTTGAATCGAGCATCACATTGGTCTATCCAATGTGTCCCTCCACCACAGGGCTATGAGAGCATGTCCTTAAATATGATGGACGGAGATATGGGTAACAGGCTAGACGATGTAGCCTTTCAGTGGTTGCAGAGGATACGGCCCTCCTATTTAGTATACCGTCATGAAGAAATGGCGTATCTGGAGCCATATTTACCAAGCCGATTTGCCAGGCAATTCGGTTATGATCAACTTCACGTTGGGAACGCCACCACTTGCTTATCTGCTCGTGGAGGGCTTGTCGACGGAGCTCGAGCTTGGAGATATTTTGCGGCTAGGGATACAAAAGTTGTATTCTCTATGCCTAATCCTTTATCTAGCTCGGGGCCAAAGATGCTTTATACATATGCTCACTTTTATGTGTCGTCGAGCACTTTTAGGCCAAGTTTCAATCTGAAGACCTTTGTTGCGGAGGATGAATCGAAGAGGTCAAAAAAGAGGATTGTTATTCAACATTTCCCTCCGGAACCTGAAGATGAGACAACGGAGGTTGAACCTCTGTATGAATTGTTTCAGGAGGGAAATTTTCCTGATGAAGTTCTCCCCCCTATATTTGTATCACTTTCTAAGAGGAAGAGAAGCGATGAATCTGAGACCGTCTCCAAGAGGAGTACTAGGTCTCCAACATCTAGGAAAAAGAAGAAAGGAGTCTCAGTGACTGCTACGTCATCTTTAGGCGGTATCTCAGTTGATGAGGACGATGCCGCTGATAAAGACGAAGAGACTGATGAAGATGACGCTCCTTTGATAAGGAGGTCGAGAGGCAAATATGTCAAGAAGTCTGTCAGCAAAATTAAGGGCAACAAACTCCTAGAAACGATCATGAGTGGAGGAATTTTGCCAGAAATCAACGAAGCAGCTTCTACTGAGAAGACCGAGTCTGATGATATTCACCTTCCGACAGCTTCAACTGAACAGACTGAAGTAGAGTATGTTCAAGCTCAGGAAATAGCTGCTCCAACAACAAGTGGAGTAGCTATTGAACCCTCGGAGACAAGGATGATCCCATTTGAACATGGGACAAAGGGCGTCATTCAAGCACTGGATGACCAGATTGATTACTCTGAAGAAGAAACAGCTCCGGAAGAAGTTACCAAACAGTCAGAAGTTCCTGAAACTCAAGCTGAAGAAAATATTTCTTTGGCCAGAGGCGACAAAGATGTGCCGGCGTCTAAGCTATCAGCTGCTGATGATCTGTTAAAGAATGTTTGTCAAGACATCATTCTTCGAACCAATATTCCAGAGACAACTGAACCGGCAGCCAATACCGAGCTTGCTATTGTCACTGTCCCTGAGACTCATGAAGATGTGAATATCATTGACTCTGAATCAGAAGTTCACCCTGAAGATGAAGAAGAAGAAGAAGAAGCTGAAGGAGGAGAAGACTGGCATGCTGGCACCTCTGCTCCTTATGATGAGGATAAAGTCAAAGGGAACAGAATGGAACTTAGTCCCGAACCTGCTCAATCACCAAACAACGCTCTAGCACCCAGTAATTCTGGAGCTGGAAGCAGCCATATAAAGCAGGTATCGGATACAATCATGGACCGGCTGCGAGAAGAAACAAAACTCCCTCCACATACCGAATATGAACCTCAGCCAGGTAGAACTTTATTTTAAATTCTGTTTTCGCTATTTCTTTTTTTCTTTAAATGCTGATTATATTTTTCTTTAACTGTAGGAACTGCTGCAGCAATGAGTTCGACTCATGCTCCGCTTATCCAGGCTGATGCTGATGAAGGGAGTTCACACTTGCCAACTTCTCCGGTCGCACATACTTCTGTTTCGAGGATAGAGAATATTCAAGCTTCTTCTTCCATGATGACAGCGACTCCTGGATTCGAGACTGGGCTAGCAAGAACCCTGTGAATGTATCCGGAGATCATTTACTCATATTTAGATACATATTCCAGACGTTTCTTGAAGGATGAAGCTATGCCCTTTTTTGATCTTCGAACTATGGTCAAGTTCCCGCTCATGGCTCTGCGATATGCTGGTTGCGAGTCTCAGTGCATCTTCTTTGAACATCTCTTGGATGAATTAGAAGCAACTATCCGAAAATACTGGGAGACTAAGAAGGAAGACCTTCAATCTTTAACTGCAACTGAGATTAATCAATTAGAGCATGAAGCACAGTCCCAACAAGCAGCTCTTGAAGCATTTCTTGCCTCTTCTACTGAGAAATTAGTAGAAAAGGACGAAGAAATATTAGCTACTCGTCAAAGAGTAGAGCTTCTGGAGAAGGATAAAGCGTCCAAGACTGAAGAGCTGAAGAAATTGAAAGAGGAATTGGCTCGACTTCAAGAGCGAATTGCTGTCATGGAAACAGAACAAGCTGAGGTGGCTGCTGCTTATATCTCTGAAATCGAACGCTGTGAAATTCTTCAGAACAAACGAGAACAGATGCAGGCGGAACAGATTGAAGAAGTCAACCGTCGCCAGTCTGCTATCATTATTTTTGATGAACAGAATGTTACAGTGGAAGCAGCGGAACGAGTTCGCAAGACTCATGAAGAGAAATTGAATGCTGCTCTTGAACGCATCAGGGAGCTAATAACTCCCAATAAGTGAATCTTTTTCATTCTCACTTGTATCCAATGTTTTGATTATGAATGAAAATAAGAATTTTTGATCTGATTTATGGTTTTGCTGTTTTGATAATGATATAGAAAATATGTTCAGAGATAAATAATACATGACACATTTCAATAGAATAGAATATACAAACAAGCTTTGTAATTCTATCAGATGATATTAAACCAGAAATAATCTTAGTTTAATACTGATTAGAAAAAATAGAATTCAGACATAAAAATATCTTTGAACTCGATTTTTCATGAACGGATAAACCGTCAGGTATTAATGAATGGGTGAACCGTCGGATGAATATGATAAGTGAACGGATGAACCGTCAATGAACTGGCGAATCGTCAGATGAATGTAATGAACGGATGAACCGTCAGGCATTAATGAACGGACGAACCGTCAGATAAATGTAATAAATGAACGGATGAACCGTCAAGCATTAATGAACGGGCGAACCGTCGGATGAACGAAATGAATGAACGGATGAACCATCAAGCATTAATCACTTTCTTCAGAATAGTCAATAGAAACCATGTTGGAAGACAGAGTGTTGCAGTAGAAATCACCGATACTCGTATCGGAATCCCAAGAAGTGGTACTAGAAGAATCAGATCTCTTATCTTCGTCAGACTCGGGATCTTCATGGATAATATTGATAAAAGGAGTAGGAGCAATATAGCCCAATCCGCATTTTGTCCTCCCATATTTCAGAGGAGGAATACGAACAGGCATTTTTCTTCCTTTTCCACTATTGAGGCCAGTTCTGAAGTCATAGCCCATATTTTTGATGATGTCTTTAGATTGCTGACTATAACGACGTAGTTGTAATCTTCCAGTATCATCGTTTTTGTCATCATCTTCTAAATCAGAAGGACTTTGGGGCCCTTTGTAAAAGAATATTGGAATGTCTCCTGGCTTTCTGCTGGGAACTAGAAAGTATGAAGATTGTACAGGTTCTAGGGATACATCTGTATGAACAGTCTGTACAACTCCTATGGTTATTGTGCTCAAGTCATCTAACAAATGTAAATAACTATGAACATAATTACACATATCAACATACTGCAAAGATTGAGACTTTTCATTAAATTCGAAAGCAGCAATATTTACATCGGGAGAAGGCTGAGCCTTAGAGATTTTAGCCAAATCAATGACTAAAGGGGGAGAAGAAGAACGAGAAGAAGTTTTGTTTCGATTAAGATCGATAACAAATGGCTCAGAAGAGGTGAGCTCCCTTGAAGCCTGAGATGGAAGAGTAATCTGCCCTCCAACTGGAATTAGCAGAGTATCCTGTTTCATATGTAAAGATACAGGAACTGTAGTACGTCCACTGACAGGAATGATCAGTGTATCTTGAGTAGACGACTGAGGTAATGGAGAGATTCGTCCATTTACTGGAATGATGAAAGGACCTTCTCCAGAGGGTTTGGGAGATTGTTGCTGAGTAGTTTTTTTGTACTCTTTCATTGCTGTCAATATATTTAAAGCATTGATGAAGAGTAGAAGGCACCACATTATTTTCATGAAGAAAGGGCCTCCCCAGAAGAACATTATAGGATCCTACAATCTCGATCACATAGAAAGTGACTTTGGATCTGAAATTGCCTATCTGAAGCTTCAGATGAATCTTTCCCAAAGGCTCGCTTCGGCTTTGATTGAATCCCAGGATAGTAGTAACCGTCTTGGAGAGCTTATGAAGAGGAATTTTTAGTTCATCCAACAGACTCTTTGGCATTATACTTATAGCAGACCCTGGATCAATGAGGATACGATCTATCTTCATTGTATCGATATAACCAGTGTAGTAGAGAGGCCGATCATGTCGATTATCCTCCAGTAGCATGTCATCTTGTGTAAAGGTGATATTTGGGATAATCTTCAATACACTATTGCAATGTAAGCAAGTGGCAGGTTCCATATTTGGTTTCTTCAATTGTGCAAGACAAGAGTCTGTTTGAAGAAGTGCCTCACTTAACGTCTCCCGAGTCTCTTTGGAAAGACGTAGAAGTTCAAAGAGGGACATTCTAGCTGGAGTATTAGAAAGTTGAGCTAGAATGTCAAAAATATAAGGTTTCTGAAGCCCAAGAGGAGGGGACTTCTTGATTGGTTTATCAAACCGAGCCTGTTGTTTGTCTTTCTCAAGAGCTGTGGGCTTGGAAGGAGCAGGTTCAATCGGTGCAGAGGAAGGAACAGGTGCCGTAGATGATTCTTCTTCAGGAGGAACATTAGGAGCATCTTTGTCAGCAGGAGGGATATCAGGAGTATCCTCAGGATTCTTGGAATAATCCTTTAAATAAGATTTCCCTGTTCGAGTAGCACCAGCAAGTGCTTCTTTTTTCTCTTTTGGCTCTGTGTCAGAGGTAGATCCAAGAGAAGTCATATGACATGACTTAATCTTTCCAGCCTTCTTGGACTTTCGAGAAGTAGTCTTTTGAGGAGAAGGAGATTCAAAATCTGCCACTAGATCAGGATGAATCCACATGATTTCTCCTGTTTCCATAGTAATTGGCACCAATCCTTCAGATTGTGGAGGAGGAATATTCACTATATCAAGAGTCACCTTGGGAATAGAAACGATCCCGCTTTTAAGGAGTTGAGGAGGGAAGTCTCCAAATTGCATAGAGACGACGTTGGAGGTGACGGTTTTCTCTTTCGGAGTAAGAGAGATAGCTCCAGAGTTAATCATTTCTTGGATCTTTCCTTTCAGTACATAACATGTACGAATTGTGTGACCCAACATTCTATGGTATGGACAGTATTTAGGATGATCTGTCTTCCCAGCTTCATCAGGTTTCTTGATTTCAG
Source organism: Iris pallida (assembly GCA_029216955.1). NCBI lineage: Eukaryota > Viridiplantae > Streptophyta > Magnoliopsida > Asparagales > Iridaceae > Iris > Iris pallida. The sequence goes on along the minus strand of JANAVB010011798.1, from coordinate 2,030,212 downwards.
GTAATTGTATTTTATTACCTTTCAGCAGACATTCAAAGATACCAAGGACATCGTCGTCATCGAAAGAGTACTCTTCTTTGGGGCGAGGTGTTCTTGGTTGTTGAGTTGTAGAGGTAGGAGAAGTTTGAATAGTTGATGCATCTTTGCTCTGAAGATTAACTTCAAGAGTTTTTTTTCCCTTGCGAGCATTGTTTTTAGCATTATTGTTAGTACCTTGACCTGTTTCTTTAGGAGACATCTGCACTCCTAAACCTTTGAAGGTTTCAGCACTGATTTCTGCGGCCTTGGCACTGACTATGAAGGAAGGCCAGTCTTGAAATTGAGTAGATCCTGTCCACATGCTGATGATTGGCAACAAATTTGATTTGCATGTGTCGATGGTAACAGCATCAGGAGTTCCAAGAGGCATCTTCAGAGCTTCTCTTCGAAATCGTTCAATGAAATCCTCTGTATTTTTATTATTTTTCTGCTTGATTCTAATAAGAGCAGACATAGTCATGTCATTGAGCCCTTCATAGAATCGTTCAAGAAACATCTGTTTGAAACCGACAAATGAGGTAATGCACCCATCTGGGAGACTTCTATACCATTCATAAGCCGTTCCCTTGAGACATCCAACAAACACCCGAGTAAGAAGGGCGTCACTTGGTTGCAATTGATCAGTCATCACTTCAAAGTGATTAATAAACTGACTTGGAGAAGTGGTTCCATCATAGAATGAGATAGTAGGAGGCTTGTATTTAGGAGGATACGATACTTGCTTCCATTCTATCGGATAAGGTTGCTTGATGCCTAATCTTTGTAAACCATCTTTCTGTTTGAATGCCTAATCTTTGTAAACCATTTTTCTGTTTGAATGCCTCGAATTGAGTTTTGAGATTCTTCAATTCTTCAGAGACAACTCCGGAAGATTGTGGAGTTGTAGTTTGTAGAGAATAGTTGGGAAGAGGAACAGCATTATAAGTACTACCCCCAGCTCCAGAGAGACTAGGATTTGGTTGAGCTGGTCCAGGAGTATTGGATTGTACTACTGGAGGAACTTGTATTACACCAATATCAATTGGTATGGCATCTGGTACAGTCTGTCGATTTTGTATCTGAGTTGCCATGAGTTCATACATCGACTTCATAGTATCAGCCATGGATTTCATTTGCTGTTCCAAAGAAACAATTCTTTGTTCTTGAGGAGTCAAGGAAGAAGAAGGTTCATCAGTATTCCCATCAACCATATAAGTCGTGACTGTACGAGGGATTATTGATGAACTGGTGGATGTTGTTTGTTCTGAATCATTGCTTTGTGCATCAAAGTCAATTATAGGAGAACTACCCCCAGTAGGAAGAGGTGGAAAGTTAGATTCTCCAAGGAATTCAGAATCATCTTCAGAAATCAAAGTTCTTTGACTAGAGGCCAGGACTCTTGCTCTTGTGCCTCTATATACTCCATCTGGACTATCAGCTCTACCCCCAGTATCCCGAGAGGTCATGTTGACAGAAACAAACAAAGGCTCATCTTCATCAGGCATAGGTTCACACTGAATCCGATTGAAGACAGATTGTCATTTTGTTTGACATCTGCATTGCATTGTGACTCTCGGCTGGAAATCACATTCATGATCAACATAGTCCTGAACCATTGATTGACATCTGCATTGAATTATGACTCTTGGCTGGAAGTCACATTCAGCATGGTCCATTGTCACAGAATTACTCCTTCTTTTCTGTTGAAGGTGTTCTCGTAAATCTGTTTGTGAAGATTGAGGTACATTAGAGAACACTCCTTGTGTATTTTTAGGAGTATATTTCTTGTTCCTGGGTCTTGATGGCTGTTGATTATATAGGGAGTGATTAATATGAGCCACATAATTTTTTGCATACTCTGCATCTGGATCTTTTATTTTCATTTTCGATTGGTGTGGTTTCTTAACACCAGAAGTGCTTCCCAAACGGGTTTGATTAAGTTTTGTTCTTAGATCAATTTGAGGTAACACATTGGTTTTGGAAACTTGGAGTTTTCCTTCTATTGATCTAGATATTTGCAGAGAAGGAAGAGTAGAACCATCCCTTTGATTATGAGTTGGTAACAGACCTTTTCTAGACAAATTCTGTGCCCAATTCGAAGAAATCGTAGAAGAAGACATAAAAGAATGTTTCTTCTTAGACTTATTCAAGTTTTGAGACATAGAATGTCCAGAAGGAAGAGTAGTCAAAAGACCATCTCCTTTTCTTTGACTAACAAAAGTGTCAGTCAAAGCTGTTCCTGAAGTAAAAACTACAGGAGCAGAAGAAACAACTAAAGAGTTATTCCTTTTCGAAGGGACTTTGTGTGGAACACCACCCCCAGTTCTAGTAAAACTTGGCAAAGAAGAAGAAATAACTAAAGAGCTATTCTTCTTAGATGAAATACACGCTGAAACAGACTTGGCTAAGGAACCAGTACTGTTAGCGTGATTGTTGATTTTAGAATTACACGCTGGAACAGATTTGGCTAAGGAGCCAATACTGTCAGCGTGACTTTTGGGATTGAGATTACACGCTGGAACAGACTTGGCTAAGGAGCCAGTACTGTCAGTATGATTTTTGACTTTGGAAATACACGCTGGAACAGATTTGGCTAAGGAGCCAGTACTGTCAGCGTGATTTTTGAATGTGAGATTGCACGCTGGAACAGATTTGGCTAAAGAACCAGTACTGCCAGCGTGACTTTTGGGATTGAGATTACACGCTGGAACAGACTTGGCTAAGGAGCCAGTACTGTCAGCGTGACTTTTGAATGCTGTCATCTTTGAGCGCATAAGAGTGTGCGTGCTTGCAGTAGAGTCTTTGCCAGTGTTAGGAGTAAACACTATGGCAGAGACTTCACCATTAGCTGCCAACTGATTCTTTGGGACATAGACAGAGCGTCCCTTCGACTTGGCAGTGATGATGGAGGCTGAAGTGGGCTTGCCACTCTTAGCCCGCTGCATTTCTTCATAGGCGAGTTGATCGAATTGGATCGTCATCACCTTCTTCGTCGAGCCGATTGACGAAGTGTCGCATTGAGTTGTTGCCATCTCAGAAGAGGAGATGGTTTTCCCCAGCAGAGTCGCCAATTTGTTTTCTATAAATAAATTCACTTTATTTATTGTGTATCTGGGAAAATTACAACTGTAGGAATCCGATCTAGAAGACGATCGCTTTATCCCTTGGACTATGCGAAGAAGAAAAGCTCTCAAAATTTTGACAGTAAGTTAGACAACTATGTATCTGTACAATGAATGAGAGAAAGAACTCTATTTATAGAGTCAAAAAAAAACTGAAAGGATAACTGTCTTCACAGCCTGTGCCTAGTTGAAAATCACGCAGGATTTAACATACGCAAGGTTGTGAGCAGTTACTAGACGTGGCCTGTAACTGTTGGACACATGGCAATCATGCATGAGTCGTGTGCAAGTTACAGGACACGCAGGCGAGAGATTAGTGGCATGGCTGCCACGTACTCCAATTTGATGAAATCCACGCAGACTTGTTGAAGACGAAATCCACGCAGACTTGGGTAAGAAAGCTTCAAAATCTACGCAAACTTGGGGCAAGAAGCTTCAGGATCCACGCAGACTTGGGGCAAAAAAGCTTCAAAATCCACGCAGACTTGGGGCAGAAAGCTTCACAATCCATGCAGAGGTGGAGCAAGAAACTTCAGAATCCACGCAAACTTGAGACAGAAAGCTCAAAATATACGCGGACTTTGGGAAGGAACATAATCCACGCTCGATTAAGGCAGGACTGCCAGCTGTCTTGATTCGACGTGCCTCGACTGACACAAAATCTCTGACAGTGATTGCTTTTGTCAGTCGCATTAAATGACAAAGAACTCTTTTGGTATGCCAACTTGGTGAAGGCTGAGTCTTGCTGAAGAAGATTTCAAAAGTCACGCAATAGTCGGCTGTGATCTCTCGAGTTCCGTGCATACGTGGCATACGAGAAGACATTCTTCGACTGTCGTGCTGTCAGTCATGATGATACTCTGACAAAATGATGAGCTGTCTCCCAGCGTGATTTTTAAATATTGTCCTGATCAACTCAGCGTGTGTCACGCCCCAGAACCAGAATACTAGAGAGCGGGGGAGTGACTCAGCCAGCTACGTATTACGGGTAGATGAATACCGTATGATACGATCAATGCTGTCTAACCAGACAAGGGGGTGCATACTACATAAAAGTCTTACTATGGTCATTACACATCTATTGTCTCAATCATTCAAACAAGAAACAGAAATATAGAACATATAAGGTAAAGCAGTAAGGCGTCCCAAATGCTCAGTCAAAATGTTCTTGAGATCTGGCTTTACAAAACATAGCCAGATGATGTAGTAAGTATACACAATTGTTATCAGCTGCAGTCTGACTTAATTACAATTATGCAAAAGTAAGTACAAGACAATCCGACTAACATGTCGGTGCCAAACGGCAAAGTATAAAGTAGATAACAAAATGAGTGGTGAAGTTAAGGAACCCACTCGAGGCCTCCTGCGATCATTCCTCTAGTATTGACCATCCTGGAAGTGGAAGTACGCTGAGTCCTCGGGAACTGGCTCTAAATCTGGCCATGCAAAACCAGAGAGGTTAGACCTCTAATAGCAAGTACCACAAGGGAGCACGACATGAGAACTAAAACCAGTAAGTAAGAGAATATAATAATAAATCTCTGCTTGCTACTAGAACTCACATCACATCAAGACACTTCGAACCAACCTCCCAACCAAACAAGGACAGAAGTTGGCCCGTCATATCCTGACATTCTGATCATCCCAGTTAGGTAACAGAGTACAGTGCACAAACAAATCATCTTGAACGGCCAATCAACTCCTACGGCTTGCTATTATGAGTCCCAAGTTATCCTGGAATAATGCAATTAGGGATTCCTCAGTTCTTACTATGTGCAAGCAAGGCTAGTCTATCCAGGCGAACAATTGGCCCATGCATGAATTAGACGAGTCCTGGCAGGACGCCCGTCAATATACAATATACAATAATAATAAAAGCAGATACTGTTCCCTGCCCGTGTGGCAGATTTACAGTATCTGTGGAAACCAGCCGGCCCGTCGGGTACTACTCGTCCCAAGGGGGCAGTCATGTAAGAATTCGGGAATCTATTCTCTCCACGCAATTATTATTTTATTTAACTTAATAGTCTCTACGTTGAGTAAAATCCCATGCCGTGGATCATGGTCATTCAAATGAGTACTTTCGTACGGGGTACGATATGCACAACTCTACAACGATACCAGTACGGTTAGGTTGCAGGTCTTACATAGCGTAATGCAACAATCAAATCTATCCACGGTAATCATGCCTTGACCATAAAGTACACATGCTTCTTTTGTAGAGAAATAAATAAATAAATAAATAGAAAATAAATAAATAAATAGATTGAAGCCTGCATGTGCATGTATGTCAATATTCGGGATCAGCCAGTCGAGTACAATAGTTCATAACATGAACGTGTCTCATTCATTTCATTCAATAAGACGACTAGCCAGTCTCTTGGTTCCAATTAGGAACGCATGATCAATTTAGTCAAGATAACCATCGTCATTAATGGTGATAAGGCATGAAAGTCAACTAGCATTCAGTGGGGTCGAGTCTACAACTCTCAGGGTTTAATTTTAGTCAATCCGGGTATCTATAACTCAATTCATGACACATGGTACATCCCACGTAATAATTTATAATTAACAGAAATATCAACATATCATGATTATATCAAGTTTATGCAAAAAGGCGTAAGGATATAAAATAGACGTTAAACATCTAATAAGATATCAATATACAGGGCTATAGAAGATCCAGGGTAAGCAGGCTACTCTCATGTCAGCCTACGCTCATGCCAGCGTACGCTCAGGTCAAGCTACGCTCAAGCCAAGCTAGTGTATGGGAGTCATACGCTTCCAAAAGCCAGCGTATGAACTCCATACGACTCCTTACTATCCAAGTCAGCGTATGCAAGTCATACGCTCCCAAAAGGTAGCGTATGAACTCCATACGATTCCTGACCAAACAAGTCAGCGTATGCAAGTCATACGCTCCCAAAAGGTAGCGTATGAACTCCATACGACTCCTGACCATCCAAGTCAGCGTGTGCAAGTCATACGCTCCCAAAAGGTAGCGTATGAACTCCATACGACTCCTGACCATCCAAGTCAGCGTGTGCAAGTCATACGCTCCCAAAAGGTAGCGTATGAACTCCATACGACTCCTGACCATCCAAGTCAGCGTATGCAAGTCATACGCTCCCAAAAGGTAGCGTATGAACTCCATACGACTCCTGACCATCCAAGTCAGCGTATGCAAGTCATACGCTCCCAAAAGGTAGCGTATGAACTCCATACGACACACGCTTCCAAAAGGCAGCGTATGCAAGACACACGCTTCCTAAAAAGTAGCGTATGGACTCCATGCTGCGCTAAAGAGCACGCACAGCTCAGTGACGCAGCTAAAAAGCTAGCATACACTGCTCACTGTCTTCTCCAAACAGCAAGAACTCTATGGTTGTACCCCAAAGCTTCAAAAGTCCATAACTTGGTCAAAATAAGTCCGAATCCAACTTTCCAAAGGTCAAAATTGGGTAGGATGAACTACTCTACGACATGGAACCATCAAATCTTAAGAACAAAGGAGTTTGCTAGATAAAAATCCATAGACAACCGAAAATACAATAACTTAGATCTACAAGAAATGAACCAATGAAATCAAAAATACTAAGCATTAAACTCTCTTAGAATCATGAGAGGAAGAATATTGAACCATAAAATATGGTCCTCATGTAGAGCAAGATGTACTTGCCTAGTTGGTAGGTGGAGAGAGTAATGAAAGAAAGAAGAAGAAGTAATGGTGAAGAAGGAGTGAATGAGGAGAGAGAAGGGAGAGGGTAGCTTTAAGTAGCAAAGGGGTGGTAGGTGGGAGTTGGGCCGGGTTCTAATGGGTCGAGTTTAAGGGGCTCATCCAACCGAAAATAAAACTAAAGCAGAGAAGTAAATTGCAAGAAATAAAATGCAGAAATAAATTACGGAAAATTAATTGCAGGAAATAAATTAACATAAGAATTAAAGAGCAGATAATTAATTAACAGAAACTTAATTAACATGAATTAAAAGAATTTAAATACAGGGTAATACATGATAAATACTAAAATAAATACACATGAGTTGTACATGAATAAGACTACGCGTTCTGGGAACGGAGAGTGACATCTCTACCCACCTTAGAAAAATTCCGTCCTCGGAATTTGAAATCCAAACAGGATAGAAACATCGGGGCTAAACTAATCTAAGTACAAGCAATTCAACCAAGCAATCATTTTACAATGTCCATAGCAAGTAACATATCCATATTTAACAATCTACGTTATCTAGCAATTCTACCCATAAAGGGTTAAGCATGAGGAATCAAGACAATCAAGATACACAGAAAAAGATATACCTTGTGAGTCAAACAGGTGTGGATACCGTGATCGGATATCATCCTCACGTTCCCACGTTGACTCTCCCAAAGAGTGACGACCCCAAGCAACCTGGACAAGGTTAATTGTTCGATTCTTGAGTATCTTCTCTCTTCGGTCCAAAATGGACACAGGCTGTTCCTCGTAAGACAGGTTGGTACCAACAACCAGTTCAGAGCGATCAAGGACATGGCTTGGGTCCGATACATACCTACGTAATTGAGATACATGAAATACGTCATACACCTCTCGTAACGAAGGTGGAAGGGACAAACGATAAGCAACATCGCCTATCCTATCAAGAATAATAAATGGGCCTACGTATCGCGGACTCAGCTTCCCGCGAACGCCAAATCTAATGACCCCACGAGTAGGTGAGATCCGCAAGAATACGTTGTCCCCAACAGATAACTCTAACGGCCTACGATGCTGGTCTGCCCAATGACGATGTCGATCCTGCACAACACGAAGTCGCTCTCTAATTCCCTTAATCACTTCAACCGTCTGAACAATCATTTCTGGGCCTAGCATCTTCCTTTCCCCGATATCATCCCATGCTAGTGGCGATCTACACTTCTTACCATATAGTGTCTCAAATGGCGCCATCTGGATACTGGCTTGATAACTGTTGTTGTATGAGAACTCGACCAAGTGAAGGTGACTCTCCCAAGACCCTCCAAAATCTAGAGTGCAAGCTCGCAACATGTCTTCTAAAGTCTGAATCGTCATTTCTGATTGCCCGTCCGTCTGTGGATGGTAAGCCGTGCTAAATCTTAACTTGGTACCCAGACTATGATGCAAGCTCTTCCAGAAATGTGATATGAAACGGGTATCTCGATCTGACACAATACTGACAGGGACTCCATGCTGCCTGACTATCTGTTGCATATACAACTCTGCCAACTTTTCTGTAGATTGCCCTACTCTGAAAGGAAAAAAAAATGTGCCACCTTCGTAAGCCGATCTACTATCACCCAAATGGCATCCTTACCACTTGGCGATCTCGGTAAACCGGTCATAAAGTCCATCGTGATATGCTCCTACTTCCATTCCGGGATAGGAAGCGGTTGCAATAATCCAGCTGGCCTCTGCTGTTCTGCCTTTACTTGCTGACATATCAAGCAACGGAAAACAAACCTAGCTATCTCCCTCTTCATCCCGTTCCACCAGAAGTGCTGCTTGATATCTTGGTACATCTTGGTCCCTCCAGGATGTATAGAATACTGAGAACTGTGAGCTTCTGTCATAACTTCCTGTCTGATATCTCCACTAGGTACACATAGACGTGATCCAAACCTAAGCATACCATCTTCATGAATTTGCATCTCCTTTCTGAGTCCTGACTCACATTCTGCCCTAAGCTTCTGAATCCTTCGGTCCTGTGCCTGAGCTGCCTTGATCCTGCCTACCAAGTCGGATTGAACTTGTAGACTCGTCAGAATTCCTACATCACTAGGAAGTATAACTTCAATGCCCATCTCCTGAAGGTCTTCTAAGATGTGCTTCTGCGTTGTCAACATAAATGCGCCGCCTCTTCTGCTAAGAGCGTCTGCTACCACATTAGCCTTGTCTGGATGATACTGAAGCTCCACATCATAATCCTTGATCAACTCCAACCATCTTCTCTGCCTCATGTTCAGTTCCTTCTGAGTAAAGATGTACTTCAGACTTTTGTGGTCTGTGTACATTTCCACTCGGTCACCATATAAGTAATGTCTCCATAGCTTCAGAGCAAATACTATTGCCGCTAACTCCAAATCATGAGTTGGGTAATTCTTCTCGTGGTCCTGAAGCTACCTAGATGCATATGCTATCACCTTCCCATGTTGCATAAGGACACATCCAAGTCCTTTACCTGACGCATCACAATATACTGTAAAACCTCCGGGTCCAACTGGCAATGTAAGAATAGGCGCTGATATCAACTTCTGCTTCAAAGTCTCGAATGATGCCTGACATTCTGCCGACCAAACGAATGGTACATCCTTCCGGGTCAGGCGGGTCATGGGTGCTGAAAGCCTTGCAAAGTCTGACACAAATCTTCTGTAATATCCTGCCAATCCTAAGAAACTCCGTACATTAGCTACGGTCTTGGGTACTGGCCAACTCTCTACTGCTTCTACCTTCTTGGGATCCACTGCTACTCCAGCTCCTGATACAATATGACCCAAAAAATGAAATGTGATCCGTCCAGAACTCACACTTGCTGAGCTTGGCATACAACTGGTTCTCTCTTAGAACCTGCAACACTTTCCTGAGGTGGTCTTCATGCTCCTCTTCACTAGCAGAATATACGAGTATGTCGTCAAGAAAGACAACGGCAAACTGATCTAAGTATGGCATAAAGATGCGATTCATCAAATCCATGAAGATAGCTGGAGCATTGGTCAAACCAAACGGCATTACTAAAAACTCATAATGCCCATACTTTGACCTGAATGCTGTCTTGGGAATATCTTCCTTCCTAACCCTCACCTGATGATACCCTGAACGAATATCTATCTTGGAGAAAACTCTAGCCTTGCTCAACTGATCAAATAAGTCGTCGATCCTGGGTAATGGGTACTTGTTCTTTACTGTTGCCGAGTTAAGCTTCCTGTAATCGATGCACAATCTGGATGATCCATCCTTCTTCCCCACAAGTACCACTGGTGCTGCCCATGGCGATATACTAGTTTGGATAAACTTCTTCTCCTTCAATTCCTCTATGTGCTGATACACCTTGGCCTGCTCTGAATCCGTCATTCTGTAAACCCGATCTGATATTGGTTTAGTCCCAGGTGCCAATTCTATGCTGAACTCAATATCTCTAACCGGTGGTAGACCTGGAAGTTCTTCGGGAAATATGTCTAGAAATTCTTCAACTACCTTCGGAATCTGAACTTCTTCCATTGCTGTTACTACTCCCTGCTCTTGCTGAGTTACCTCTGATCTGACCAAGGTGAACCTCTCCATGCCTGGAATATCAAAAGATACACTTCCACTACGACAATCTATTGTCGCATGACTGTCTTTCAGCCAGTCCATGCCTAAGATAACGTCGAAATTTCCAACAGGAAATTCTATCAACCGGGCGGGTAAAGGATGCCCGTACACTATAACACTACAAGCTAAACTAACTCTACTAACTCCCACGAGCCTATTACCAGTGAGTATATTCAACCTCCCTGGCAATGCCTCGAACTCCACTCCTAGTCGTGTCGCAAATTGTGCAGATATAAATGAATGGGATGCTCCCGAATCAAACAATGCTACTGCGGGATATGAGGCGACGAGAATGTTACCTGCCACAACATCTCCCGATGCCAATGCCTCTTCCAAGGACAGTGTAAATGCCTGCCCTCGACCTCCTTGTTGGTTCCCATGCTGTGGCCTAGCCTGGTGCTGCTGCTGGCCCCTGCCTTGATGATGCTGGGGTGGTCTATGCTGGTGTTGCTGCATCGACGGCCCCTGCTGCCGAAACATCTGAGCCTGTGATACTAACGGACGCTGCGCCAACGGCCTCACTGCCAATGCTGGTCCTCGATACTGCCTTGCCCCTGGTGCTGGCAGAGCAGGAAACTGCTGCCCTGGTCCTCCTGACCTCGAATTCATGGGACATGTGGTAACCCGATGATCTGGGTTTCCACATATCAGACACAGTCCATTCAATGTCCGACACACATCTCTAGTGTACCCCATCTTCCCACAATAAGTGCAGCCCATCGGGGATTGCTGGTTCTTCCTCTGTTGCTGTTGCTGCTGCCTGGGTGGTGGTGCTGGCCCTCGCATCGCCACATCGTGGATACGAACGCCAGGGGATGGTGCTGTTGTTCGGGGCGCTGCTTCCCCTCCTCCTTCAATCTGACTGTGGGATCTCTTCTGACCCCCAGTCCTTGCCGCAAGCCTCTGAATAGTGATCTCATGCCTTCGAGTCGCCGTCAATATCTCATCAAAAGTCTGGTAATTGTGCCCCTCTATCAATTACAAGAGCTCAAGATGAAACCCTTGCTGGAACCTCATCGCCCTCTGGCGTTCCGTTGCTACCATCTCTGGGGCAAACATACTCAATCTGCAGAACTCCGCTGCATAAGCATCTACCGTCTTGCCAGCCTGCCTGAGGCTGATAAACTTCTGTTGTAGCTCAAACTGCGCCACAACTCCATAATACTTCGTCTTGAATCTTGCTGTGAAATCGTCCCAAGCAACGGGACGTCTGATGCCTACTTCTTCTGCTTCCCACCAATCACGTGCGAGATCCTGAAGTAACAACTTCACTAGATCCACACGTTCTTCTGCCGGCACCTTAGCTGCTGTCAGAATAGCCTCAATATCCTTAAGCCATACATCTGCTGAGATGGCATCCTCCGTGCCCTCGAAACGGCGGGGGTTATACTTGCAAAACCTGGCTGATGCTCCTGAATCAGTCCTCACTCCTCTTTCCAAAGCCGTCTGCAATCCTTGGTTGAGCAACACATTCTGCTCTTGTAGCTGAGTGTGCATGCGCTGCTGGGCCAACATCTGATGTTGCTGAGTAGCCATCATTCCTCTCATAATCTCCAGAAGGGCTAGTGTGTCCATCTTCGCAGGGGTAGGTGGAACTGTTGGTGGGGGTGGAACATCCGGATACTGCGATCCAGCTGCTGCTTCCACGATCACTTCTTCCTGAGTAGCCTCCTGAGTTAGTACCGGCTCTTGTTGCTGACCAACAGGGTCAGGTTGTCCATGTTGCTGTCCATGTTGTTGCTGTCCAGCTCTGACCGATGCGGACGAAGTGCCCCTAAGGAAAGGGACAAGAGAACAATCAAACGACCGGACATGAAGGATCAATGAAGTCAAAGGATACTGGAATGTCAAGCTAGAGTTGAGAATCGACGAATCATGAGATCAAGGGAAAACATGTGTGATTGAGACATCCTATTAAACAAAACACCCCACAAGTCTGAAATCAGACCTGCATGGGCCACCACTAAAACCTTGTCACGCCCCAGAACCAGAATACTGGAGAGCGGGGGAGTGACTCAGCCAGCTACGTATTACGGGTAGATGAATACCGTATAATACGATCAATGCTGTCTAACCAGACAAGGGGTGCATACTACATAAAAGTCTTACTATGGTCATTACACATCTATTGTCTTAATCATTCAAACAAGAAACAGAAATATAGAACATGTAAGGTAAAGCAGTAAGGCGTCCCAAACACTCAGTCAAAATGTTCTTGAGATCTGGCTTTACAAAACATAGCCAGATGATGTAGTAAGTATACACAATTGTTATCAGCTGCAGTCTGACTTAATTACAATTATGCAAAAGTAAGTACAAGACAATCCGACTAACATGTCGGTGCCAAACGGCAAAGTATAAAGTAGATAACAAAATGAGTGGTGAAGTTAAGGAACCCACTCGAGGCCTCCTGCGATCATTCCTCTAGTATTGACCATCCTGGAGGTGGAAGTACGCTGAGTCCTCGGAAACTGGCTCTAAATCTGGCCATGCAAAACCAGAGAGGTTAGACCTCTAATAGCAAGTACCACAAGGGAGCACGACATGAGAACTAAAACCAGTAAGTAAGAGAATATAATAATAAATCTCTGCTTGCTACTAGAACTCACATCACATCAAGACACTTCGAACCAACCTCCCAACCAAACAAGGACAGAAGTTGACCCGTCATGTCCTGACATTCTGATCATCCCAGTTAGGTAACAGAGTACAGTGCACAAACAAATCATCTTGAACGGTCAATCAACTCCTACGGCTTGCTATTATGAGTCCCAAGTTATCCTGGAATAATACAATTAGGGATTCCTCAGTTCTTACTATGTGCAAGCAAGGCTAGTCTATCCAGTCGATCAATTTGCCCATGCATGAATTAGACGAGTCCTAGCAGGACGCCCGTCAATATACAATATACAATAATAATAAAAGCAGATACTGTTCCCTGCCCGTATGGCAGATTTACAGTATCTGTGGGAACCAGCCGGCCCGTCGGGTACTACTCGTCCCAAGGGGGCTGCCATATAAGAATTCGGGAATCCATTCTCTCCATGCAATCATTATTTTATTTAACTTAATAGTCTCTACGTTGAGTAAAATCCCATGCCGTGGATCATGGTCATTCAAATGAGTACTTTCGTACGGGGTACGATATGCACAACTCTACAACGATACCAGTACGGTTAGATTGTAGGTCTTACATAGCGTAATGCAACAATCAAATCTATCCACGGTAATCATACCTTGACCATAAAGTACACATGCTTCTTTTATAGAGAAATAAATAAATAAATAAATAGATTGAAGCCTGCATGTGCATGTATGTCAATATTCGGGATCAGCCAGTCGAGTACAATAGTTCATAACATGAACGTATCTCATTCATTTCATTCAATAAGACGACTAGCCAGTCTCTTGGTTCCAATTAGGAACGCATGATCAATTTAGTCAAGATAACCATCGTCATTAATGGTGACAAGGCATGAAAGTCAACTAGCATTCAGTGGGGTCGAGTCTACAACTCCCAGGGTTTAATTTTAGTCAATCCGGGTATCTATAACTCAATTCATGACACATGGTACATCCCACGTAACAATTTATAATTAACAGAAACATCAACATATCATGATTATATCAAGTTTATGTAAAAAGGCGTAAGGATATAAAATGGACGTTAAACATCTAATAAGATATCAATATACAGGGCTATAGAAGATCCAGGGTAAGCAGGCTACTCTCATGTCAGCCTACGCTCATGCCAGCGTACGCTCAGGTCAAGCTACGCTCAAGCCAAGCTAGCGTATGGGAGTCATACGCTTCCAAAAGGCAGCGTATGAACTCCATACGACTCCTTACTATCCAAGTCAGCGTATGCAAGTCATACGCTCCCAAAAGGTAGCGTATGAATTCCATACGATTCCTGACCAAACAAGTCAGCGTATGCAAGTCATACGCTCCCAAAAGGTAGCGTATGAACTCCATACGACTCCTGACCATCCAAGTCAGCGTATGCAAGTCATACGCTCCCAAAAGGTAGCGTATGAACTCCATACAACTCCTGACCATCCAAGTCAGCGTATGCAAGTCATACGCTCCCAAAAGGTAGCGTATGAACTCCATACGACTCCTGACCATCCAAGTCAGCGTATGCAAGTCATACGCTCCCAAAAGGTAGCGTATGAACTCCATACGACTCCTGACCATCCAAGTCAGCGTATGCAAGTCATACACTCCCAAAAGGTAGCGTATGAACTCCATACGACACACGCTTCCAAAAGGCAGCGTATGCAAGACACACGCTTCCTAAAAAGTAGCGTATGGACTCCATGCTGCGCTAAAGAGCGCGCACAGCTCAGTGACGCAGCTAAAAAGCTAGCATACACTGCTCACTGTCTTCTCCAAACAGCAAGAACTCTATGGTTGCACCCCAAAGATTCAAAAGTCCATAACTTGGTCAAAATAAGTCCGAATCCAACTTTCCAAAGGTCAAAATTGGGTAGGATGAACTGCTCTACGACATGGAACCATCAAATCTTGAGAACAAAGGAGTTTGCTAGATCAAAACCCATAGACAACCGAAAATATAATAACTTAGATCTACAAGAAATGAACCAATGAAATCAAAAATATTAAGCACTAAACTCTCTTAGAATCATGAGAGGAAGAATATTGAACCATAAAATATGGTCCTCATGTAGAGCAAGATGTACTTGCCTAGTTGGTAGGTGGAGAGAGTAATGAAAGGAAGAAGAAGAAGTAATGGTGAAGAAGGAGTGAATGAGGAGAGAGAAGGGAGAGGGTAGCTTTAAGTAGCAAAGGGGTGGTAGGTGGGAGTTGGGCCGGGTTCTAATGGGTCGGGTTTAAGGGGCTCATCCAACCGAAAATAAAACTAAAGCAGAGAAGTAAATTACAAGAAATAAAATGCAAAAATAAATTACAGAAAATTAATTACAGGAAATAAATTAACATAAGAATTAAAGAGCAGATAATTAATTAACAGAAACTTAATTAACATGAATTAAAGGAATTTAAATACAGGGTAATACATGATAAATACTAAAATAAATACACATGAGTTGTACATGAATAAGACTACGCGTTCTGGGAACGGAGAGTGACAGCATGACTTTCAGACTTTGTTCTGATCAACTCAGCGTGACCTTCATTTTTAAGGCCTACAGCTGCGGGCGTTCCTGGTGTAGGACTTGACCTCCTTTACCAAGCCCTTCCGAAACCTCCGGGCCTTTGTCGCCTCCGTCAAGACCTCTACAAATATGCCCAGGCGGCAGAACTCTCCTGCGTACTCCTCTACAGACTGGTTCCCCTGAACTAGGGCCTCGAACTGAGTCTCGAGGGCTCCCAGTACTACATCTGGGAAGAACTTCTCCTTGAACAGCTTCTTAAATGCTGTCCAAGTCTGTCCTGCTGTGCCAACCCTCGGGTCAGTCTGGTACCATGTACGGGCCAGATCCTGTATCATGCTGGCCGCTGCCTCTATCTGGAGTCTCGTCGGAATCTCAGCCAACCTGAAAATCTCCTCCATATGCTCGATCCACTCATCGACATACAAGATCCCCTTTGTCCCTCGGAAGTCCCTCGGGTGCATCTTTTGGAAATCTTGGATACCCTTCTTCCGTGGCTGGTGCGGCTGCGGAGCTGCCGCTGGCTGAGCTACGACTCTCTCTGCTGCCGTCACTGCTAGCTCAATGCCTCGTGTGAGCTCTGTTGTGTGCCTCTGCTGCTGGGTCTGCTAACCCTCCATGTACTGCCGGAAGAAGGCTAATAGCTGAACGGCGTCAACTGTCCCCGCAGGTGGCTGCTGCTGCTGGAACACATCCGGAATCACCGGACTCGGCTCATGCCTCACAGGTGGTGTGGCTCCTCCAAAAACAGCCGAAATGCCTACCCCAGCTGGCATGACTGGGGCTGCGGTACCAGGGGCTGGCTGTTGAGTATGAGAGGTGGCAGACCTCTCATCGGCGTCCCCCTGGCCCTGGCGATGCGATCTCGTCTCAACCATCCTGGAGACACAGATCAAAAAAAACAATTGCTGAATGAGTCGAAATATCAAGGGAGGACAGTTTTTAAATTCAAAGGAAGACAATAAGCAGCAAAATTTAGATATACGGAATCTGATAAAGAGTTTGTCCTAATGTGATTGAGTACTTTCAAAAAATTTCCTAATTCTACTGCAGGCTGCAGTGATATTCTAGTTCGAATACCACTACACTTCTAATCTAGACCTGCATGGGCCACCACTAAAAACGTGTCACGATCCGCACCCTAGAGTAAGGGTACGAGACGTGGGTACGTCCAGCCTACGCCGCAGTGTCGGCGGTAGAACGCTGTCCTAGGTCACAACATCTAATAATATAAGCTAAACAGTTTATACTCCCCGAATGGGGGTGACATAGCAGAATGTAAACTCAATCACAACTAAGGCAGAAAGGTAAGATAGAAGGATAGATAGATACTGCTGAATGAAAAGAAATCCACAAGTACAACCGAGAGTCTAAGTGTCTAATACATCACAAATCCCAAGTATCAATATATACAGTCATCCATATAGTAATGTAAATAAAACATCCTAGTCTAGAAGAGTGTCATCCACAGCTAAGGGCTCCTGCTGCTGGTCCAAGTCTGTACTATCGTCTAGGGTAGCCCCATAATAAGTGGGACAGCCCGCCTCATCCTCATCCTCTGTAATATTTTAACAGGTCCAGTCAGGACAGGAGCGAGCACAATACATCTCAACAAGTCATAACAGGAAAGGAAATATAATCATGCTAGAGAATAAAATACAGAAAACTAAAGAACAGCATAATGTAAGAGAGACTGTAAGTAAACATCTATGATATATAAAAGAGAGACAGTGCTAGTGATTTAGAGTACAGACGAACATGTGAATGGCTTAGGACTGATTCATGACTATACTAAGAGTGGTTCATGACTATACTACTTTGGATATTTATTCACATGACCATTCATACTCCCCCGTACCCCAATCAATACACAAGGATCCAGTCAAGTTACGTTAAGATTCGTGACTAAACTACTACTCGTATAGGGTGATTCATGAATTGATTCGTGAAGGCTCGGTGATCATGAGAGTACATGAGTCACTAGCTGATTCCCGAAGATTCATGATAATAGAAGCATAAGATACGTGATGTAAGTGAAACACACAGGACAAAAGTATTTGATGCTCCCGAGAGGGATAACATCTCATGAAGGGATCCATATAGTACTAATCCATGTTACCAACGTGTCAGCATCAAGTAAGATAATCTAAAGCAGAAAATATAATCCTAAACAAGATATGAAATGATCAGAGAATGTACTCGCCTGCTATCTGAGTGTCCAACTGAAATGTACTGTCCGAGGAGAGGTGTCTGGCTCCTAATCAGAATAGCACAAGTCACAACAAGTCTAAAATGGTAAAATGAAACACTACAATGCATTCTACATGAATCTAGGTCAATCTAGGCCAAAGTCAACTCTTGGTCAACCCTGGTCAACCAAGAAGTCAAACTAGGTCAACTATGGTCAAACTAGGTCTAATAAGTCTAAACTAGTCTAACTAGTCTATTCTAGGCCTAACAAGACTAAACAAGCCTAACTAATCTCTCACTAGTCTAACAGACACACCATAGGCCAACTACTAAGGCATAGCCAAATCACATGCCATACACCTATGAACACACTATCTACATAGGCAATGCAATATTTGCATCACATTACCACATAGACCTTAACTCCATTGATAATCAACCTCTTATAGGCCAACTACCATTACACTCTACATGAATATATCTATCTACACATATATGTATATATAACTATAGCAATTCTCTATCTCACATATCCACACATTTAGATATATATATATATATATATATATATATATATATATATATATATATATATATATATATATATATATATATATATATACACATATATATTTAGAGGGGATGACATCATAGCAATGGGTGTATTTGTGTTGTGTGAAGAGTGAACAGGGCTGTGTGTGATAGTGTGAGGATGTGGAATGAATTCAAGTGTGACAGGAACATAAAGAGGTGGCCTGTGTGTGTTAAGGGTTCACAGGAAAATATGTGTGACAGGAAAGTGCAAGCAGTGTATAATGTGAACTGTGTGTGTGTCTGTGATCCTGAAAATAGGAAAGTATGCATGAAATATGTTCTCGGATTTGAAAGAAACTCAGGAATGTGTTCCCAGTCACAAGCATTAGCATAAGCTATAAAATCAGTCAACTAGTGTAATGTTCCAATTAGACATTGATTTAATCCAGTTTTAGATATCCAAGGAAGGAACACTCCTTCTAATCAGTGAAAATAATTTAGTTCTCAGGTTTACCTAATGAATCTCAGGATAATCCCCAGGTCCTCACATTCCAAGTTTCATTAAACAGTGAAACTTACTCTGTATGTGTTCAGTCATAGGGAGAATTTGGAAAACAAGTGTGTGTCAAGAGATTGTGCAAGAGTGTCTCTGATTTGATCTGTGTGTGTACCAGAAATATGACAGAAATGTATGGTGTTGGCAGGACAGTGTACCAGTGTACAGGAATTTAGGGAGTGTGTGAGCGAATGAGTGTAGGCTAGTGTGTGTGTGTGTGTGTGTGTTACACATAGGAAAAATCAGTGTCTCAGTTATTCATAAGTGACAGGAATGATCTCAGGTTCAGGAACCAATTTCCAGGTTAATATAATGACAGGTCCCTGTATGTGGAATGGGTGTTAGTGTTCTCAGGAAATGTGCCAACATGGAAATGTTCTCAAGAATCAAAACAGTGGAGAATTGACATGTAATTAAGTTCTCAGGAATTGGATTTAATATCAAGTTTTATGACTAAATAGTGTATCAATGAACATTTCAAATCTCAATAACATTTGAACTTCTCCTTCATCAATTTAACATAACAATGAACCTTTACAACCTAAACTTGATATCTATTGATCAGACAAATTAACCATAATTAATATACATGATATTTAATCATTAGAATACAATTCGAATGGTGAAACAGTGAGTTATAGCTCACTGATACTTTAGAGCATCAGTCGAATGGGGATTTCCCATCCCATAATTAAAACAACAATTAACCAATAGAAATTAGGTTGGTAATTAATAACAATTACGTGTTCGTGTCATCCTTGTAGTATCGTGTCCAATAACAGGACATAAGTGTCCAAGAACTAATGCACATACACACACGAGACTAGCACGGGCTCGCGTGACCAGTGCACGTGTCCGCACGCACCCGACACGCAACCAAGTGACACGAGACTTGGGGAGTGTCGTGTTAGACACTGCCTCGAGCTTCGTGTCAAAGGACACGCGCAGGACACGCGCCCACGTGTCCAGAACAACCCACACGAACCCACGAGCAGCAGGACACTGCTGTCCACGCGCGCGCAGACGTGTCCACGAGTCCAGTTCGACTCCAACTCGACACGAAACCAGCTCAGTCTCTTAGAAACCTATAAGCGACACAAAAATACGATTTTCCATTCAACCACAAATCGAAATCTCGATCGAAATGCCCTTTGTGGTATTTCGTCGAACACCTGCGCACAGTGCTGATACGTGTCCGATACGGACACGTCCAAGACACGAAATTTGGCAAACCCTATTCCTACAGGACCAGGACACCTAGGGCTAGGTATTTATGCAAAGAAAACCTAGTTTTAATGGGTGGATAGGAATTTTATCTATGGTGTTCTTCAACACAAAAAGTCTCTTCCAAGGAGTTCTTCAAAGCCCCCCAAATCCTTCAAATTGATTCAAATCTGAGATTTGACTCCACAATCAACAAGAGAACATTGATTAGAACACAATAGAAGAAATCCCAATAAAAATGGAGTCCTATTGATTAAACTATGAAGAAAATAAATAAAGGCTTACCTATTTCTTAGGAATATTGATGAACTAATTAAAAAGAGGCTCACATTCCTAAAAGGATATTATATAGGCAGGGGGGGTCTTGGCTGGCCACTTTAGTTAGGGTTAGGGTTTTTAGGTTGCATCCTAGGGCTAGGAATGAATCAAGGGTATTGTGTGGTCTAAAATCTAGGACTCTTTCCTAGTCTTTAGCAAATCACTCAATCTTAACTAAACTTGACTTAAACCATTAATCAATACCAACTAATTCTCAAAGTGGCTAACTAAACTAGTTATGGCTAATCTAGGTTAGGTCCAATCTAGGTTAGGCTAACCAAAATCATATGGCAATAAATAAACTAGTATTTAAATCACACCATTCAATTAAATTATTTAAAATTCCTAATAAAATATATTAAATTCAAATAATTCAAAAATGACAAAAATACCCTCAAACTAGAAATGTGGTAGTGACAGCTGGCCAGGGGCGGAGGGTGGGCTGGGCTATCCCGGGCTACAGCCCGGGGTCAAAAAAAATTTTTTAACAGCCCATTCCATATAGTCAGCTGCTTAGCAGCAACCAGCAAGTAGTAAATCCCTCTTTTCCTTCCTAGCTACCAGCAAGTAATAAACCCCTCTTTTCCTCCCGAGCTAGCAGCCTAGCAAGCACAAACAGCGACGAAGGCTCAGCCCTAACATTCATAAATCATCTCCTCTCCAGTCTCCGCATAACCCCACTTGACTTGGCGACTCCGCGGCTCCGCCCCTGCGCCGTCCACTCTTCCCCGCCAGCCCTCTGATTTTCGCACCGGCCTCTGATTGAATCAATCACCCCAAAAAAAATTCAAATATTCACCAAAAAATAGAGAGATGATGGTCCTGCAAACTGGTAAGCTCCCTATCTTTCCTTTATTTTGGATCAAAATTTTAGGGTTTCATTTAATTTCAATCTATTTTTTTTCTTTTTTTTCTAGGTTTTCTTGTGAGGACAACGGCGATTTAATTAGTATTTAATTTTCCTCGTGTCCTCTACGCTGAGACGAGCACACGGGTACGCAGAGGCCCGAGGCAGAGCAGCGTCCGTCCTTCAAGCTCCTCAGGACCCGAAGGTGAAGGTCTTTCTTTTTATGTTATAGTGTCTCCCTGTCTAGGTGGGTAGTGTATGTCAGTATGTGCTAATTTTATATATCAATGTGCTAAAGTTTTATGTGATAAATTGCTAATGTTTGGTATATTACTCTAAATTCTCTAATAGGTTATACACTATATAGTCTATAATGGAAACTCAAGGAAACAAGAAAGGAAAAAAAAAATATTTATTCGTTGTTTAAACCGAGGGACGCCAATCTTGATATCCCAGATAGTATTGACCAACATCCTTCCAAAGTTCAAAGAATTGAAATTGATATTAGTTCTCTTGAACGTGATCCGGGCATTCGTATTCCGATATGGCAACATCCTGTCAACCAAATAGATGAAATCAGACGGGCTTATATAAAAATGGGGCCATATAAACCTAATTTGCATGTGTATCGGCGATCCGAATCAGGACAACAATATCGTCGGTTTCAAAGCTCTTGGTTTAAGCAATTTTCATGGTTAGAATATTCTCCTTCTAGTGAGTGCTTCTCCTAAACGCCACACCGAGTTACACTCTGCTCAAGCAATTGAAATTGCTTATATGGTAGCTACCGGTGAACGTGAGACTGGTAGGGGGGCCAATCAGATTGATACTTTGCATCGAGCAGGAACCACTCGTTGGAGTTCTCATTTTGATTCTATTTGCAGTTTAATAGATATGTACAGTGCTGTAATTACTGTGCTTGAAAGCATGGTGTATTTTGGAGGCTTGGATATTTTCAGGTTTATTTTTGCTTATTTTGGACATGTATTTTGGAACTCCTCTACAGAAATTATGTTTCATTAATCCATCATTGTACTATATGGATGGCGATGCAATACATAAATCATGTTTCATGAATCTGCTACTTTTTTCCTCTACAAAAATCATGTTTAATTTGTATAGTGAAATTAATTCCATCCTATCCCTTGTCTATCCACAGAAGAGCAGCTACAGATAAAAATATAGAGATGAAACTTGTTCTTTAAGATGAGCTCAGAGGTTTGTGTACTTTCAATTTTTAAGAGAAGAATAAACTTGATACTTGGTTTCGTGAGATTTTGTCAAGGGTTGTCCCTGTTAATGTTTACAGGCTAATAGGTATTAAACATGATGTCTTATTGATCCCAATAGGCTTGTTGGAGCAATGTATTACAAGACATCAAAGAGATCCCACAGAAGTTGTTCTTCGATTTGTAAGTATTTTGTTACAACTTTTTTATATTTACATTTCAATAGGTATTAAACATGCTAGTATTTTTTTCATTTCATTTGCATTACAGTATGTGAAAGTTCTGAACAAATTTGATACAAATGGTTTTCTGCTAGAATATTTGGATACAAAGTAATAACTAGCAAATCACATGAGACCCACCATCCCAACTTGGCCTTTCCTTTGCTGGTTGCATACTTCAGTTTTGTTCTCGTTGATGGATTTTCCGGAAAAAAAATTATAAGGTTATTTTAAGTAGCCCTCCCCCCCCCCCCCCCCCCCCCCCGTGATAGTCCTGGCTCCGCCCCTGCTGCTGGCGATATCATATTGACTATTTATAATTTTCATGCTTCTACAGTCTTGTTGTTGCATTATGTCCTCTCCATTGTTTGTGAGCCAGAAGTTGCAAGTTTTTCCATCTATGTCTTGGATAGTCAATAAAGCGAAGCGATCACGCGTCGATCTATCCTCCACCGGTACTATTTCCAGAACTCTTGTTTATCGATTGTACTTAGATTGATTTGTAATATAACATTTTTTGTACTTAAAAGTAATAACAAAGTTTTTCTTAAAGAAAAATGTTTCTCTCTTTTTGTTATTTGTTTGAATTATTTAATTATTAGGAATTCATTAGAAAATAAAATAATTAATTATTATTTGAGATAATTTATTTATTTTAATATATAATTAGGATAATTAATTAGTTAACCAATTTTTTAAGTTAATATTAGTTATTTATAACTCACCTTTTTTGATAACCTTTTTTTATCATAACAAAACATACTTCCCAAGTAATAAAAAGATAAGAAGTGCCACCTCACTCCAAATCAAGTAGTTTAGAACCAAAGCAGAATCCGGATTTACACTTGACAACATCTCAAAAAAGAGAGAGAAATTTTGAGTGGCATCGCACTTTTGTTTACCATATTTACAGTGCACCCCACAAGTTTACAACAATGTAAGATACCCTCCATTTTTGACGGTTTCCGTCTCCAACTTACGGTCAACCCCTTTGACCATTTTTTTGACCAAAATACCCCCGTCTTCTTTCCCGTATCCTCCTATATTTTCAGTGTCTGCCCCCTCCTCGCCGTCGGCGTGCCTCCGCCGCCCCCTTCGTCGGGCCCTAGCGCCGCCCCCCTCCCCGACTGCGCCGGCCCCCTCTCCGACCTCGCTGCCCCTCCTCCCCGACCTTGCCGGGCCTTAGCGCTGCCCCCCTCCCCGACCTCGCCGACAACCTGCGCGACTTCGCGCGCGCGGTCGGCGTCCGCCTCTCCCTCGACTTCGTCCGCCGCGTGTCCCCGCAGGTCCCTACGGGTCTCCGAAGTCCTCCGTCGCACTCCTCCGTTTCGTCCGCCCTCAGCTTCGTTCGCCGGCGGCTTCGAGTTCTACTGGAGAGGAGAAGGGGGACGGCGAGGTCGGGGATGGGGGGCGACGAGGTCTGGGAGGGGGGGCGACGAGGTCGGCGAGGTCGGGGAGGGGGGCAGCAAGGTCGGGGAGGGGGGCGGCGAGGGGGGGCAACAAGGTCGGCGAGGGGGCGGTGAGGTCGGCGAGGTCGGGGAGGGGGGCAGCAAGGTCGGGGAGGTCGGGGACGGGGGCGGCGAGGTCGGGGAGGGGGGGGGGGCAGCGGCGAGGGGGGGAGGGGGTGGGGGGGCGAGAGACACGGTGAAGAAGACAACAGGTCGGGGGTATTTTTGTCAAAAAATTTGGGTCAACCCAGTTGACCGTCCATATTGGACGGAAAACGTCAAAAGTGGGAGGTATCTTACATTGAGAGGTATCTTATATTGTTGTAAACTTGTGGGATACACTGTAAATATGGTAAACAAAAGTGGGGTGCCACTCAAAATTTCTAAAAAAAAAGGCTAATTATAAAGGCACTGCCCTTTTTGATCAGGGCTAGTCCGGATTGGGGCTAGCCCAGATTTTTTTGTGTTTTACTCAGGACAGCCCATTTTTTTGATTTTGGGCTGTCCCAAAGTAAATTCTCCTAAACCCAAATTTTTTCTCTCATTTGCAAAATTTTTTCTCTCTCTTCCTAAACCCTAACTCCTCTCTTCCTCTTCTCCTCCACCATTTCTCCATCCCCAAGCAAGAAGTTAATTTGAAAATTCCTAGAAATTTCTTCCACCCTAGAAATTTTCTCTTCTTCTTCCTCTTCTCTTCCAAATTTCCTTCTCAAGAAGATCGGTGGCACCCAAATTCTTTCTCTATTTGTTTCCAAAACTCTAGAAATTAAATTGAAAAATTCAAGCATCTATTATATTGTTTATTTCAATTGTCTGTAGCCCATTTGAATTAAACTATATTCGGAGTGGAAAATTATCCATTTAAATTAAACACAAGTATGCACGAACGAGAAAACTGTGCGTCGACCAGGACTGCCCAATTTTCTGGCAGTCCAACAAATTGAATGGACTGTCAGAAAACTGAGCAGTTCTAAGTCACAACATGTGAAACAAATGACTGCCCATTTTTTTGGCAGTCCTTACTGTATTCAGGACTGCCAAAAAACTGGACAGTCCTAAGTCACAACATGTGAAACAAAGGACTGCCCATTTTTCTGGCAGTCCTTACTGTATTCAGGACTGCCAGAAAATTGGACAGTCCTACATACAGTAAGGACTGCCAGAAAAATGGACAGTCCTTTGTTTCACATGCTGTGACTTAGGACTGCCTAGTTTTCTGGCAGTCCATTCAGTTTGTTGGACTGCCAGAAAATTGGACAGTCCTTGTTTGCACTAGTTGAACAACAATATTGGGTTTCCTCCCATATTAGGGTTTGTATATTATGAGGAGCCTTTGGGTGCCATCGAAATTGGAAATGAGAAAAAAAATTAGGGATAACAATATTAGGGTTTCCATAATATTAAGATTTAACATTTTTGTTGTTGTTGTTGTTGTTCTTCCTTTTCTTCTTCTTCTTGGATGGGTTGAGGAAGACGAAGAGGGAAAAAATAGAAAGGAAAAAAAATAACTTTTATACCAAAGAGTAGGATAGCCCTAATCAATTTTTTTAATGACAAACTTGTAAATAATACAAAGTTTAAAATGGAATAGTCCTGATAAAAATGTGAAGTGCCTTTATGACTAGCCAAAAAAAAAACACACACACACACACACACTTGACAAGTCTTTTCCATTTTGAACCCTGTACAGTCGTTCAAATTACAATTTCCCCACTCCCACCCGACATAAAACTCCTTAATTTTTTTCTTCCTCTTCCTCCGAGAACCCCTAAATTCAACTCTCCAATGGCGAAGCCCCAGCGTTCTCCCGCCGAGATCGAGGACATCATCCTCCGCAAGATCTTCCTCATCACCCTCACCCCTCCCCCGAATCCCAACCCTAACCCCAATATCGCCTACCTGGAGCTCACCGCCGCCGAGCTCCTCTCCGAGTCCCAGCCGCTCCTCCTCTCCCGCCACCTCTGCGAGCGCGTCCTCGTCGACCGTCTCAACGCCGCCGACGCCCTCCCCCCCTCCGCCGAGCCCCCCTTCCCCTACCTCCTCTCCTGCTACGCCCGCTCCCTCGACGAGTCCCGCAAGGTCTCCTCCATGAAGGAACCCTCCCTCCGCGCCGACATAGCGGCGGCCGTCAAGGAGTCCCGCACCCTCATCGTCTCCTACTCCCGCATCCTCGTCGGCAACCCCGACATGTTCCCCTCCTCCTCCTCTTCCCTAACCCCTCCCTCGTCCGATCTCCTCTCGGTCATCTTCGCGGAGGTGCGCTCCCCGATGGACGGCGAATCCAGCCTCGCCGGCGCGCTCTCGGCCCCGCCGGGCTTCGTCGACGACTTCTTCCGGGACGCCGACTACGAGAGCGTCGAGTCCGTCACGAGGGACCTGTTCGAGAGGCTGCGGGGGAGCGTGGGTAGGGTTTCGGTGCTCGGGAACTTCCAGCAGCCGCTGAGGGCGCTGATGCTGCTGGTCGGGTTCCCGAACTGCGCCAAGGCGCTGGTGAACCACCCGCGGTGGGTCCCCAAGGAGGTGCAGCTGTTCGTCGGGGAAGGGAGGATGGTCGAGATCGGGAGCGTCTTGGGGCCTTTCCTGCATGTTAGTGCGCTGCCAGATTACAAGGACTTCAGGAGCAGTCCGGATGTCGGGTGAGTTCGTTCGTTGGTTCATTCGTTGGACTTTTGGTTTACTTCTGATATTAGTAATATTGATAACGTTCATAAAGCTTAAAACTTTACTAACAACAATTGGTTACAGAAGTTCACGAGTCGAGCTGAAATATATGATGCCAAATTCGTATTTTTGGCATTTCTTGTCTCATTTACTATCTAAACCCTTGAGGAGGAATAGTAGTTACTGCCTAACCAACTGGAGTACCCAAACAAGCCCCAAGCCCCAAGGCCTCGTTTGGTTCGTGGAAAGGAAATGAAAGGAAAAGAAACTGATTCTTTGCTCTTTTCTTTTCTTTGGGAAATTACAATTCCAATCAATTTCCTTTCCGGTGTTTGGAAATGTCAAGGGAATTGGGAGGGAATGTGAATCCTTAGAGGGGGAAGTGAATCCTTGGAACACGGGAAATGAATTTCCTTTCCCAAGGTCCTGATTCTGCGAACCAAATATGGCCAAGTGTTTCATAATTTTCCATGCCAATATTCATCGCATTCTACAATAATCTTTTCTAGACGACATCTAATCAACTCATATGATAGGCCCGCATGTGGATTGAACATGCATGTTGGTCCATCGAAGTCAATATCCTCGGCTCTGGCTATCCACAATGTAAACAGTCCCATGCTGCGGAGTTGGGTAGACGATAATCTTAATTAATTACCGAGGGCCTGTTTGGTTTGGCGAAGTGAGCCGAACTGGTAAATCCTGAAATTGGCATTTTTCGTATGCATTGCGTACGCACATCATGTGTACAAACGCTTGTTCACTTCCTTTGTTTGGATGCTATGTAGAAGTGGGGGTTTGAAGTATGAAATCCTAAAGTTTGGTGTTTGGATGTTTGTTGAAGTGATTGAAAACTGTAACTTTTTGTACTTTCTATGTTTGGTTTGTAAAAAAGTGATAATAGAGAAGTTATATAGTTTTTCTTTTGAAATAGGTGAGGTTACCCCTCATACACAGGTGTTTCTTGATTTTTCTAATTCTTGTTGATTTGTAATTACCACATAATTATTAAGACAATAAATTGTTAAAATAAACCAGCAAATATAATAATGGGATATTTTGTAAAACCTTCCCTAAATAATGGGCTAATTTGCGAAATACCCCCTAAAGATCTCGAATTGGTAAAACCCCCTTTCCGTCAAGACGCTGTTTGATTTTGGGTGACGTGGCAATCCGTGTGTGTTATTAAGTAAAAAAATAAAAGTTAGACGAAAATACTCCTGCGTACGTGGCAGGGGTCCTCCAACGGTCTTCTCTCTCTCTCTCTAACGGTCATCTTCTTCCTTTGCTGAACCTATTTATACCGATCATCTTCTTCCTCTCTCCAACCTATTTATACCGATCATCCTCCTCCTCTTTCACTTGATCCTCTTCCAGCGTGCAACTTGTCTACCGAAGATCAGGTTCCTACAAGCATGGGGGGTGCTCCTTCATCTATAGAGAAAGAGGTAATTTCTGCCATTAAAGGAGTAAACACAAATTATTATATTTACAGTAAGGAGGAAACACAAATTATTATATTTACAGTTAGGAGGAAACACTAATTTTTAATTTCTAAATTTGCAGAAATCGAGTGATGAAAGTGATGAGATTGATGACACAGAATCGAAAAGAAACTTACAACGTTCGTGGATCTAGAGACTGCATGTTGGGTTCTCCTCTCCTTCGAGCCTTCTCCTCGCCTTCAGACCTCCAATTTTGCCAGAATTATGGAAAATTTTTCCTCCTCCTTCTCCTTCTTTCTTTCTTTCTCTCTCCACTGTCGAAACGTCTTCTCAGGAGGAAATTTTTCCTCCTCCTTGTTAGGTTTTGGGCGGACTTTTGGGGAAGGGTATTTTCGTCTAACTTTTATTTTCTTACTTAATAACACACACGGATTGCCACGTCACCCAAAATCAAACAGCGTCTTGACGGAAAGGGGGTTTTACCAATTCGAGATCTTTAGGGGGTATTTCGCAAATTAGTCCATTATTTAGGGGAGGTTTTGCAAAATATCCCTATAATAATTAATCAAAATTAGTAATTTAATAAGACAAAAGAAAGACATAGGTTATGCTTACCAATTGCATACATATAACAACCATAAAAATATGAACATATAAGTTCTTATAAAATTCTTCAAACAATAATATTAACTACTGTAACACACAAAATTAAGATATTTTTTTACATATGAACATAAAATAGTACAAAAATTACCAATGCAATAATTTTAAAAAATTTCCTCATCGTTGCCCAGAGCAGCTGCAACCAATACAAATCAAGGATATGAGTAAATAGACTGCACAGAAGGAGCAACCAGTGCAAATCACGATTTTTTTTCCTCATCATCGCCAAGGGCGGAAGCAATATATAGCAACAAGAGCATAAGAATAAATAGCATCACGAAAACAAAAGAGTTAATTTCACCTTTACAAGACTAAAAAACCAATAACCCAAACTAAAGTTTTTCGAATAACTCAGAAAAATTCTCCCATACCCATGATTATCCTAGAAGGGGTAGCCGAGACAAATAACCAAATTTTGTATTTGAACCCGATTACATATATTCTCCGGATCATATTAATTTTAAATCAAAGGTACTATCAATTATTTTTCCAGCTCTCATACATACCATACCGGTAATGAAAAGGGAAAAATATGAACCCAAGAACACAACAAGGGCAAGTAATATATGGATGAACTATTGTCTACTTCATACAAACAACATTAAAATACACCTTATTATAGAATCCACTTTGTCATCATCATTGCCTAGGGTATGGGGAGGGGGGACATCTATAAAAAAATATTGGAGGGATAATCCAAATACTATTTCCATCTTAGCCAACTCAACAAGGGATTAGTAGGCATGAAATCAAAGTAAAACTACAATGTACAAAGAAGCTGCAGTAAGCAAATCTACATGGAAAAATTTCGAAGTAAATACAAGCCATAAGTTAGCAAAGTATTTGGTCACTATAAAGAAGGAAATACACCATTGTTGCAACAGCTTTTAGAACATCTTTTAGATCACCCCAATGATATATAACAAAGACTATATAAATCAAGAAACAACGCAAGCAAAGACAGAAAACCTAATAAATGGCCAAATATTGGAAAGGCCCAATAGATCCAATGCAAGCAAACAAACAAAGGTTATACTAAGAATATATAGCATTAAATGGACAGTATAATAGCTCCAACAGATCTTCACCACTATGAAATTGACTTGATATGAAGAACAACCCACTATAGATCAACAGAGCTGAGTTAGGATAAGCCAGCAGCAGTATATTAGAGGTTAAAAAATGCCAAGTTAAGACTGATACTCTAGGTAAGAAATTTAATTTTTTTCCAAGACATTTCCTTTCATCCAAATTAAACACATTTAAAAATTTAATAGCCACACTAAAAAGTACTGATACTCTAGGCAAAAATCTACCAAATAAAAAATGTAGTCTCTGTTAGAAAATGTATTATCAGAAAACAAGACAAAAAATGCAGCCAACCCCAACCAAAAATATATCATATGTACTCTTCAGCATTTCAAAACCAACAAGACAGCAACAAAACCCACAGTAGGCCAAAAAGCGCAGCCATATATTTTTGCAAGGATTGGGAAAGTGAAAAGTCACTTTAAGTTGCATCCCCATAACCTATGAAATGGATTCACAATAGTAGACCACTCTATGCACATAGAGTTGTACATAGAATTTAAATCACATATAATAATTTGGCAATGAAAATAGTATACCACGATATGTACATAGAGTGAAATATCAACAAAAACTCACAAAGAGTCATACTTCTTTCTCATAAAACTCAGGAAAAATGTCAAGAAAACCATAAAATCCATAGGAAAAATAAATTGGCTCAAAGGAGTTACCTAATTAGTCATTATCGCCAAATTATTATATATTAGACTCCAAGGATTCACCATCCTCGTCATCGTCTAGAACATCGCTAAAGTTGGCTACCTCCAACCATTTCGAAGTGAAAGGAAAAGCCATCAAGTCTAGCAACGGAAGATACTCATCATCGTATCAAACATAGCTACAAGTTGGCCACCTCTAGCCATTTCAGATTGAAAGGGGGAAGCCATCAACTCTAGCAAGTACGAATACTCTAGGCAACGAAGGAAAATAATTTAGCTCAAAGGACTCACAAAACTAGTCATCATCGCTAAATTATTTTTATTTTAGACAAAGTACTTAACACACTAATCATCGTCTAAAATATAGCTACGAGCTATGATACCCGGACTCGGCACTTTAGGCCGAAGTACCCGGGTCGACACGACCTGACACGGGTACGGGTACGAAATCCGGATCGGACTCGTCATGGTGACTAGCGGACACGGCTCTTGAGAACATCAAATAAATGAGAAAAATTCAAAGAACATGATGATTTCTAGTAATAAATTCACCAAATATAAATATATATGTATGTATAATTTCGTATGGATATGTTGGTGGTCGAATCTACCGAATTAGGGGAGAAGGTAGGTGGAGACGTCCTTCTTCTTCGTTGTTGAAAACTTGGTGTAGGTGCCTCCTCCTCCTCCACTTCTTCTTCTTCTTCTTCTTCTTCTTCTCCGTTGTGAGAGAGAGCGAGAGAGGGAGAGAGAGAGAGAGATAGAAGGGGTCTGTGGATGGTTTTGGAAAAGGGGAGGGGGAAGATGAAGAGGTGGAGTTGGCATTGTTGGCAAGTGTGCTATTATTTTGCTTTAGTTTTTCAACTTAGGAAATGGCAGGCTTTAATTTTTGCAGCTTTACATGGCAGGCTTAGGAAATGGCAGGCTTTAAATGGCAACTGTACAGCTAGCTGTACTTGGTAAGTGTGTGAAATAAAATATATATTATTTTATTTTTCCTTTAAACAAGCAATATGTTCCTTAGCAATATGTTCACCGGATATATTGGTCCGGTTTGCTTCTTTAAGAAGAATTCCAAATTTTTTTTTCCATAGAGTAAGTTAGTAATATATTTCAGTTTTGAAGTATTATTGATGGGTATTGTTAATGTATTATTATCAATGTAAAATAAATAATTTTCTGCTAAAAAGTGTCCTGCTAAAAAATATGCAGTTTAAGAAACATAAGTGTTGTCCTTAACTTGTAAGTTGTAACCAGTTTAAAAAAAATCATATAAATTATCAAAAAATTTAAAAATATATGTAAAAAAAATGAGAACAGAGGCGGAGCCAGGATTAAAATTATGGAGGGACCGTGCTACTACATATATAAAACCTTAAAATTATGGAGGGACCGTGCTACTACATATATAATAGCCGTATCCCCGTACCCGTATCCACAATTTGGATCCTTTTTAGCCGAGTCCGCGTGTCCTTCAATTATGATTTTGAAGGGTCCGACTCTTGGATATGTACCCGTACCCGACACCCGTACCCGAGTCCAGGTAACATAGGCTACGAGTTGGCTACTTCCAGCCATTTCAAAATAAAACCCTAGCAATTATTGATACTCAACATCGTATCAACCAAACAACTACGAGTTGGTTACTTCCAGCTATTTCAAAACTGAAAGAGGAAGCCCATCAACTCTAGCAAGTATTTTCTTCCATTCCTTCGGATCCCCTGCAGTTAAAAATTATGCAACAAAATTACACTTAAAATTAAAAGGGAAAACCATCTTAAGTCGAAATTTGGATAGAATACATAAAACACATCAAAACGAGTTCTAATTGAAATATTAATAGGAGGGCAATTTTATACTGCATTGTACATGTCCTAAGTCTAAACGCACAGCCTCATACAAATGACAGTGTTCCCATAACTTCTACAGAAACCACATGAATACACATGTTTTATGTATTTTATGCAAACTTTGACTTAAGATGGCTTCCCCTTTCAGTAGAGGGACAATTTTATAGTGCATTGTACATATCTTAAGCCTAAAAGGCACAACCTCATACAAAATGACGTCCCCATAACTTCTACATATGCATTAGGTATGTGTAGGTAGCCATCATCACAATTTTTTCGAAACCCTACAATGTAAACATATTTACTCCAAGCTTCTTGATAGATGAGCGTGAAACCCCATACCGAGGGCACTAGCGATGACACTGACATGGTCCTGCAAAGAATCATTCCCATCATTGGGATTCATACGACGTTTTCTCCTGGATGATTATGTGCTTTGGAAGGTGGCACCCTTTTTACCGGTCGTAGTGTTTGCTGAATCCTTGGACTTCTGCTGTGTGGGGCTAGTAGGATTATGGACATCAACGTATTCAACTCCTCCCCAATTCACAAACTATTGTAATCCACTGGTTGAAATAGATAGTATTATAAAATAGTTGTATTATTAAAATTGTATTAGATTTTCATATTAGACTTTTTCATGAACTATTGGAATCCATTAGATTTTTTTTCCTTTCATTTTAAAAATGTTTTCTGAAGTACCGGTACCGGGAGCACCAACAATTCTACCCGAAACTGCAGAAACCTTCCCAAGTGCCGAAACCGCTAACTTAGAGATTCGAAGGGTGTAATGTGCTGAACCAGTGATTATCCTGAACTTGCAAGAAGTGTTTGTGAAAGAGTTGTATGCTATCTGTTTCTGTTTCTGTTTCAATAGGCCGAAAAACTGGTCGGTTGAGTAATCAGTTATCTGTTTGCTATCTGAGTGGTTATCCTACTACTTCCAGGGACTACGACTTGGTTGTCCTTCATGTGGATTGCTTTTCTTGTGAGTCTTCAGTGTTGCCAATGCTTGTGATAGTGCTATCATGATGTTGACCTTCTTTTAAATGCCATTGATTTTCACCTTTTGCGTATCAAACCTCTTCAATGAGGCATCGAAATCAGATTGTTGCTAGCCATTGCGAAGTAGGATCCTTCGATATGATACCATCTGATGTAGGGTGTTTAACCCTTGTAGTAGAGGAAGCGGAGAACAGAGGGGTGACATCACTGAAACAAAGCTGCAGGGGATAACAGACGTCTTTGAAAAGTCGCAATAGGGTTGCTCGAATCCACAAGACTTTCCAGAATCCACGGGGTGTCGAGCCCACAAACTATTGGAATCCGTTGAGTGAAATAGATTAGTATTCTAAAAGAGTTGTACTATTAAAATTGTATTAGATTTTTCATATTAGGCCTTTTCAATATTTTTTCTTCATATTTTTTAAATGTTTTCTGAAGTACCGATACCTGGCACACCGATAATCCTATCCAAAACCGCAAAAACCTTTCCAACTGCTGAAACCAATGCTCGTAGGAAGGGCCGGAAACTGATACTTTGAACCTTGATACCAACCTCATAAAATAGCAATCAAGCATTAAGCAAGACCTTTCTTCCTTATAGACTCATAGCTGTCTTGGCTAGGAATTTGGCATCCATCAAGTGAAGGGCCTTTGGAGCTTAGGATCCACACATGATTTTGGTAATTGGCAAGATTTTTTGGAAAAGAAGCAATCTTCATAAATATATCCTGCTACAATAGCATTATTACCTCCTAGTCATTAATGTCTAAATTTATGAAGTCTTTGGAATTGGAGTCATGACCTTTTATTTTTATGCCCATTGTAACTGCAAACTCATTGAAATTTGTACTGAAGTTCGATCAACTTTATTTTAGATTATCCTCTTCAATCCTGGATCACTTAATTCAAGTCTCTCCCTTCAGGAATTCGTTGGAGTTAGCATGCCCATAATATCTCGATTGAATTATTCTAGTTGGTGCTCCTAATCCGATGTTAATGATATCCCTCATCTACCTTTCTAATTATGTAAGACTGTAACACGCCTGATTTTTGCCATGCTTATTCTCTTTTTGTGAGTTGTTGGATCACACAAAATTGTATCCACATTATTATTCACGAAGTCTCGTTCTGTTTCTATTTGTTCATGTGTTCTCCTTGGTTTTATATCTGAGTGTGTGCACGAGCATTCCTTGGTTGCATGAGCTTTATATTCAAGATGTGAGGTGGGCCGGGCTGGGCCGGCCCGGACCCACTGTCGACCGGGTTTGACCGGGCTTGGGCTGGGTCGGGCTTAGCCCGGATAGAGGAGCGGGCCGGGTCAACCCGGAATTGCAACATTTGAACCCAGCCCGGACCCAGTCACGGATAGGTTCGGGCCGAGTCGGGTCCGGGCCGGGCCCGGGTTAGCCCGCGGGCCGACCCACTTTTTTAAATTATTTTTTTTGCTCAGTTTGGAATTTATAGTGTATGAGTTTCTACTTTTAATACAAAGTAATGTGGAACTGCTGGTTAGCAGAGTGGTATATGAGTGTTTGCTTTGGAGGTCTTGGGTTCATGAGCCCCCCTTCTCTAAAAATTCAAACTTTTTTCAAAATAAAATCCGGGCCGGGCCGGGCCGCGGGCCAAAAAAAATAAATCCATCCCGGACTCAGGGTCGGGCCGGGCCGGGCTGCCGGGTCATTACATTTGGACCCAGCCCGAACACGATTTTACTATGGGCCGGGTCGGGCTGGCCTGTTGACCGGTCCGGGCTGACCCATACCCGGTTTGACCGGGCCGGTTCAGGGCCGGGTTCCGGGCCGCCCGGCCCACTACACACCTTGAGCTTATATTGCAAAAAGAGAAAAAAAAGATAGTAGGTTTACCGACCTCACAAATTAGTCATCAAGCATATAAACAGGACCTTTCTTGCTTGGCTAGGAATTTGGCACGCCTCCCAGATCATTAAGATCATGTTGACCACCAAATGCAAAAAATTAGCGAATTCCTTGTTATAGCATATCACTCCATGATTGATCTCATTCTCATGGAAAAGTCTTAGATGTCGAATTTGGGTTGCATATGATCAAATGTTACATGTGAAAGCGAACTTAGGAAATATCAAAGTTATCTTGGATAGGTTAATCAATAATTGAGATTGTTGTTGCTCATCTGGAGCTCTTCAGATTGCATTTTTGTTGGGATTGATTTCTGTCACAGTAGTTACTTATGTGCCCAATTTGGTTATAATGTCCTTTTTTTGCTTTAGTTTCTATTTGAGAATGTGTAAACTTAAATAACAACTATTCCTTTTTCGCTGAGCTTGATTTAGAACTATTCAACTGCTCATTTCTTTCGGTAGTTATGTCTTCTGCAGTTCTGATTACTTCATTTCATGATATGTTCGTAACTTAGTTTCTTGTTGCTCCTAAGGGTAACTACTATTGGAGGAAAAAGCCTTTCATATTTTATTGGAAGTGAGTATTTAAGACCACATAAAAAATGGATGCTTTAGCATTCCAATGCATGCTTGAAACAATGAAAGGAAAGGATAGGTTCTTCCCCTTTGGTGTGTAAGTTTACTGCGTCGTAGAACTAGTATTGTGATAAACAGTAGTTGTATTCTTACAATAAGTTCTTACTTTACTCAAATATCAGAATGATTATGTGTTGCTTACAAATGATTGTCTGCTTGTATCAGTAGATTTTTGGATACAACTTACACTTTGTTCTTGGGCATGTGAATTTAGCAAGCATTTTTTCTACATTTGGTGGTAGCATGGAGCAAATATTTCCTGTTAACTTGACACTTACGATTTCATGTATCACATAATGTGCTTCAGACAGATAATTCCTACATATCATGATGAAAATATTTTGTTTTTTCCTACCTTATTCATTTTATTTCTTTACCTTTTAACAGCCAGCAATGCTTCTCAGAATCATCTACTCGTAGACCAGCTGATTTATTGTCATCATTTACTACAATCAGAACCGTCATGAATATTTTATATGACGGCCTTGGAGAAGTTTTCCTTAACCTACTAAAAAATGTAGATACAAGGGAAAAAGTTCTTGAATATCTTGCAGCTGTGATCATGAAAAACTCAGCAAGGTCCCGTATGCAGGTACTCTTGAAGCAACTCTTTGAAGAGTATGAAATGTTTTTTTTTTTTTTTTTGAAAATAGAGTATGCAATGTTTGATGCTGAAACTTTTAACACGACCCTTTGTGTTTCTAGGTTGATCCGATGTCCTGTGCAAGCTCTGGTATGTTTGTCAATCTTAGTGCCATAATGCTACGGCTTTCTGAACCTTTTTTAGATGCTAATGCATCAAAAAGGGAGAAAATTGATCCAAAATATTTTTTCTACAACAGCCGCTTTGATTTGAAGTAAGTACTTTTATCTATTTCTCTATCCTTAATGTTAACTCATTTGGTACTTTGATCTCTGAAACCTGTCACCTTTATCTCAGACAATTAACATCTATACATGCATCATCAGAAGAGGTAGCAGCATGGATGAATAATGGCCACAAGAAGAATGCCGTAAATAATGATAAAATGGTTGATGATAAACATGTGTTGCAGTCTCATGAATCCACGAGCTCTGGCAGTGTGAACTATGTTCTTTCTAAGGCCAAAC
The DNA here is from genome assembly GCA_029216955.1 of Iris pallida. NCBI lineage: Eukaryota > Viridiplantae > Streptophyta > Magnoliopsida > Asparagales > Iridaceae > Iris > Iris pallida. Next base: position 1,993,054 of record JANAVB010011798.1, on the reverse strand, counting down.
CGTTGATGGGTTGCACGGGAAATGATAAATACTCGTTTATTTGTGAATGCTTCTTTATGACTGCAAGAGTTCTTAACTTGGGACTGATGAAAGCACTGTCAGACTTCAAACATATAGCTCAAGTATGATATATAATTCAGCCATCGATTCCATATGTTTTTTTTTTCTATCTAGGTCTGGCAATGAGCCGGGTTTAGGTAGACCTCATACAAACCTAGTCTGGATCCAAGGAACGAATTTTAGCCCAAACCTGGCTTATTTATACTTTGGATTCAATTATGAGGTCCTCGCCTGAATCTAATTTCAATTTTTTATGCAACTGCAAGAACTTATTTTGAGAGTAGCCTAACAATTGTTTGCATGTGTTTGTTATTAAGTCGAGTTCGATTCCTCTACAAAGAATCCTTTACAAAACTTCACTTCTTATATTTCATAATTAAAACTATTTTATACTAGCCCGACAGACAGGCTGTCCCCCAAATGTGGGACAACAGGATATAAAGTTATAAACATTTATAAAGTTATAAACATTCAGCTCAACCTGTCCTGTTGGTCTACACCATCCGCCCAGCTCATGCTCTAAGTTGGTTGGCCTTTATTGGGCTAGGTGAATTTGCCAGCCTTATTGCTGCCACGTGTTTCTAATTTTATTTAATTATTATTGTCTGAAGTACTTTCTTTTTATTCAATTTCTCAATTGGAAAAAAAACTTCCTCCACAAGATTCATCTGTTATTTTCCCGTTTCGTGGTTATGTGTTGGATGTAGTCTCAGTTAAGTAATTTGCTGTTAACAACTGAATGCAAGACCTTTCACATTCATTTGTATTCTTGTGAGGCTTTGCTGCATTGAAATTTGAGAAATTATTTGTTAAGGTTCAAAGTATCGGTATCGGAATCGGTATCGGACCATTCCTATGAGTATCATGATCGGCAGTATCGGAGATTTCGGATCAGAGTATCGGATTTTTTGGTATCGGAAAGCAAATAATTATCAATAAATTATTAACATTTTAGAAAATATATTTTATACATTTAGGCATAATTTTAATATTTTCAGTGTTGTTTCTTAGTAGTTTTAAAATAGAATGAAATAGTAGTTATCCTTACCGATTGATTTACATACGATAGTTAAGTTTTCTTCTTTTACATGCTTTTATAACCTTTCTATGCTTTTACACCCTTGCTGATTGGTCTTTTTCGTTCAATTTTTTTTGCCGAATTGACCGGAAAAGAGACCCCCAATGTCGGTATTGGTCAGTATCGGGTATCGGTCGGTATCGGATCGGGACATGCCAAACCGTATCGGTATCGGCCGATACTGCGAACTATACTTTTTAGTATGTGTAGATCTAATTTTTTGTTACGCATTGCTCTTTCACTGCTTTGTTGTTCTGCATCTTCAATTCATATTTCTCTAACAGTTTCTATTGTACAAATAAATTACAGGAGTCAGCAAGGTATGAAGATGACCTATCCTCCTTTAAAGCTATGAGAGACCAAGGAGCTTCTCCACAACTTGAGGAGGATATAAAACGCATGGAGAAAGCTGTAGAGTTGCTGTCACAACAGAAATTCTGCTATGAAGCTCAGATACTAAGGGTATGCTGAATTTGCGTGTGATACTTCTGTTTGGCAATTGTATCAATGATTTGGTACTTATCAAGCTTTCTCTATAGTGAAGCTATAAGCTTCTTTATGTCAAACAATACATGTTTGTTTGCATTTTAGAATGTTTGTAGGTAGTAATGAAAATATTATTAAGATAGTGAAGAAGCATTTTTAAATCATGCTTAGTGTTAATGATAATCGTGATACGATTGGTTGAACTCTCTCAAGGTGATACGATTGGTAAAACATTCATTAGCAGATTTATAGAAACACTGTATCCATCTATAGTTTACCATTTGTGGAGAGTTTTTTCTTTTTTCTTTCTTATATTAGTTTTAGTTGTGTTTATCAAGTTTGTATGTATTTCTGATGAAGCAGAAAATAAAGAAATGCTAGCAAATCCATCCTGGTCTAGCATAAGATGTAACTTAGTGTTAACGATAATCGTGATACAATTGATTGAACTCTCTCAAGGATCACTTATTTTGCTTGCTTGATTGGTTACATGCATTGCATGAATGTATTTGAGGACTACATATGTAACTGAAAATGATAATTCTATGACATCGCTGTCACTTTTTACAAGGATTTATGTGATATGAGAATATAATTCCTTTAGCCTAATTTTACTTCACCTGCATCCATATGATGCATCAGCATCCATGTGATGTTGCTGTTGGATCCACCCTTTAATTTCAAATGCCACCAGCGGGGTCCCTTTGTTGGTAAAAACATTCATGAGCAGACTGTATCCATCTATAGTTTACCATTTGTGGTGAGTTTTTCTTTTCTTATATTAGGTTTAGTTGTGTTTATCAAGGTTGTATATATTTGTGACGAAGCAGAAACTAAACAAATGCTAGCAAATCAATCCTGGTCTAGCATAATATGTATCATAGTCATTAACACAATGAAACCTTCTCCTTCTATGGAGCAGATCAAAGTTGCGGAAGTTCAAAAATAATATCTTGATGCCGAACTGTCAGAGATTCACTGAATGAATATGCTAAAGGATGGACCATAGACATTTACAGTAATGCCTGCTCCTATTAACTTGGAATTGCTATGAAGAGCAATACGTTGTGAAGGCTCGAAAACAAGATCAAGCTAATTTTGATATGCTATCAGCTGACATCAACTCTCAACAAGAAGGCAACCTTTGGCAGGAGATTCTCCCATATAAACCAAAATCCGTCGTCAGGTAGTAGCAGAACATTTGTAGAAATGCTCTCTCAAATGTACTGTACAAAAGCCTC
>JANAVB010011798.1:1920189-1985189 GCA_029216955.1 Iris pallida | reverse complement strand
TAATGGATCAAGACATTTTATGTGAGGGATACGCATACTAGGTTGCCATTTGGATTCATGACTGATGACCTGATCCGAACATTATGGAAGGGTAGAGTTTGGTTCTCAAAAGTAGATCCGAGAGTCGAACTCGGTCTACATGAATCTGATCCCATCTAGATACACATCCATACTAAAATTATGGGAACATGGCGCAAGGAATAGAATTTGCTAGTGATATTTTTGTAGATTAGTTGGAATTCCTGTGTAACCTACCCAAATTGAAAGGGCATTTATGTAGAGGACCGGACTCAGACCCATACTTACCAAACCAAACTACACATGCATTGAGTAGGGATTCAGAACCTGGACCCATGCAGTGTGCATCCCCAGTAGAAAGAAATTGTATCGCCACCCCCTCCAGAGACCGTATAATGGATCAAGACGTGTACCTTTTATGTGAGGGATATGCATACTAGAGTTGCCATTTGGATGCATGACTGATGACCTGATCCAAACATTATGGAATTTTGGTTCTCAAAAGTAGATCCGAGAGTCACACTCGGTCTACATGAATCTGATCCCATCTAGATACACATCCATACTAAAATTATGGGAACATGGCACAAGGAATAGGATTTGCTAGTGATATTTATATAGATTAGTTGGAACTCCTGTGTAACCTACCCAAATTCAATGGACAGATCATCTATAGTTTATGTAGAGGACTGGACCCAGACCCATAATTACCAAACCAAACTTTACACGCATTGAGTTGGGATTCAGAACCTTTACCCGTGCAGGTTGAGACTAGTGCTAAGTGCTCCTAGAGTCAAACTCGGTCTACATGAATCTGATCCCATCTAGATACACATCCATACTAAAATTATGGGAACATGGCACAAGGAATAGGATTTGCTAGTGATATTTATATAGATTAGTTGGAACTCCTGTGTAACCTACCCAAATTCAATGGACAGATCATCTATAGTTTATGTAGAGGACTGGACCCAGACCCATAATTACCAAACCAAACTTTACACGCATTGAGTTGGGATTCAGAACCTTTACCCGTGCAGGTTGAGACTAGTGCTAAGTGCTCCTAGACGAGCTGCCTTGCCTCATCGCCGAGGCCTGCCTAGCCTTGCTCGGAGAAGTGACCCCTGGGAAGCTTCTCAAATTTCATTTTCATAATACCTTTTCACTTTTGTAGCTCACGTTAGGTTATCCAAATCTGTCCTATATCCCTAAAAACTTATTAAATTTAAATTTTTAGACAATAAACTAAGGAAAAGAGTAAAAAACAATACCAAATTACCAATAGAAAACAACAAAGTAAATTAACAAGATCACAAAATAGTCTGTGAAACACAACCAAATAAAACGAAAAAAAGGATGGAAAAAAAGAGAATAGATGTAAAGAATGTGGCAAAAAAAGAGAGTAAACAAACCCAATCTTTTTTGTGGGTGAGTGCAAAAAAGAATAAAATCATCAAAGAAGATAATAAACCGAGATGAAACTCACCTTAATTCGGCCAACAATGGTAAAAACAGTCCAAAAAAATTGTCCCAATGAGGAGCCTAGTTGAGAGGAACGTCGCTGCTCTCTTCTCTGTCGTCGTCGTATGATATTTCTTTTTTCTTTTCGATTTATGTCTATTTAGTTAGTAACGTATAGTGTTAAAACTTAAAAAGACCTTATTTTGACCTCTAATACTTGAGCCTGCAACTTTAAAAACAAATAAAACCAAACAAGCTCATAAAACTTATAAATAACCCAAACAAAGTCCTAAAAACTGCATAAAACACCTAACACACCTAGGACTGCGCCTAGGCTCGCCTAATTATCCATTAGCCTAGTCTCACCATTGGTGCCTTTCTCGCCTAGGCGTTGCCTAGAGAAGATACCTCACATGCCTTTGGATGAGGCGGTGAAACGTCACCTCTCGCCTTTTGGGCGGCGCCTTTTAACAACACCGGTTGAGACAGCAGTATCTGGACCGAACTGGAATTATTGACATCAGATATGGATACCTTGCTTGTGTGAGGTATTTCATTTACTTGTTGACACCAAATTTAGATATATGAACATGCATGTGAGCGCTTTCATTTGCACCCTTACCTGAGAATATTGAACAATTTAAATAGTAAATACATTTCTATTCATGGAAGATTGTTTCAGTTCTTTTCCTCTTTGTGATCTCATGTTTTTCTTTGTTAATTAATTAATTAATTATTTATATGGTACCTTTTTTTATTTCTATAATACAAGCTAAACTTTAGGCAATCCTTCGATAAATAGTTTAACCTGTCAGTCAAATAGAATGATGAAGGAAAATTGTGTCAGAGCAAGAAACCTGCCCCATATCCTTGATCAGCGGACATATCATGTTATATAGAAGCACTTAGAGTCCGGACATGATTAGCATCTATTAAGCTTGGGAAAAACAAGGCCAATGTTTGGATTCACAACTTTGACTGTATTTGAAGTATTATTCATCAGTTTCTTTCCTGTTTAGTTTTAACATTAAAACATGCATTTTGATGCATCTCGTCTTGCAGTACACATTGATGAAGGATCCTGTCATCTTACCCTCGTCGAGGATGTCGATAGATCGAGCTGTAATCCAAAGACATCTGCTTAGTGATAATGTACAATCCTTCTGCTGTCTTCCTAATGCTATTGATCTGTTTTCTTATACAGTTTGTATTTCATAGTATGTCATTTGATATCTGTATTGCAGACTGATCCATTCAATCGGTCACATCTCACTCAAGATATGCTAATACCGGATGTAGAGCTCAAAGCGAAAATTGAAGAGTTCATCAAGTCCCAAGCTTCAAAGAAGAATGGGCAACAAAACTCGGTAAAATGCAGAGAGGAAGTAGCTGATGACCCTATGATCTATTAGAAGTTTTGGTGGAAAGTTTATTTCTTTGATCTGGGGTTTTTGGTTGGAAGCACGAAGATGCCCTCAAAGATGCTAATTATTGCGTGCCGTATCACCCATAGTTACTGTACATATTGTTTATTGTTTGAGGGAGGAGGCATTTCCTCCCCCCAAAAGCACGCTTTGCCATGTTTAATACATGATCATATTTATGATATATACCCAGTTAGTTGGTTCACTTGTCATCCGAAAAAAAGAGTAGAAATGTATTTACTATTTAAATCCTTGTCAGTGCTGAAAAAGACTATTGTAAATAGAAATATCATTATGAGGCTGAACAGTGATTACTCGTCGAGGTTTATAAATGTAACCCGGCAACCTTTTGCTGCTTCAAAATGACATTTCTGGTTGCTGTGCTTGGTGTATCTGCTTCAATGTGATCACGTGACCATGATGTTTTTATACGGATGCTGATGTAAATTCGGATCAGAATGCTTGGGAATCATTGATACTGGTAGTTACCTATAAAACATATTTGTTGCAAATGAACATTGATCATCTTTCTAATGTCTGCCTATAGCTGTCCCTGACAAAGTGAACAAGCAGATGCTGAAAAGATCAACTTGACGAGATGAATTCATGACACTTCGAGGCATATCACGATCGGTTACTGGAAGAAACAGGAGCAGAGCAATCTCAGTTGAGCGTTCTTCCTAGTAGGGGTGAGCAACGGTTCGGTTCAAACCGAACCGTATATATGAAAACCGAAATAACCGTAAACCGTACTTCTTAAAACCGAAAATCGAACCGTTTTTATAAAAACCGAACAAAACCAAACCGAATTAATTCGGTTCGGTTTTCGGTTGGTTCGGTTTCATGGGCCAATGTGCCGGACCTTCAATTTTTTTAGCAAAATATGCCTATTTAAATAACAATTTATTTTTAAAATATGGTATTATTGTATTAATGAATTATATATTACATAGTGTGAAAAATATCAGTATATATATAAATTGAGGGTAGAGAGAGAGTGCTCAAAAAAGTACCGACAGAGAATAAGATGAGAGTGCCCTCGGCTAAGGGTTACAAAACATTAGTATATGTAGATTGAGGATAGTTTGATAAATTATTAAATCTAAATCGGTTCGGTTCGGTTATCCGGATCAAGAACCGAAAACCGAACCGTTATTTTAAAATTTTAAATTTTCAAACCGAAAATCGAACCGATAACCGAAAAGCCGAACCGTTTGTCATATTTCGGTTCGGTTCGGTTTTCGGTTTTCAACCGTTATATGCTCACCCCTACTTCCTAGGCAGGTATACAGTTATATTACCAAGACCAGGTATCTTCCAGTTCACCTCCAAGGAACGAGATCTATTTATTCCGGATTTTATTTTATCCACTGCTGAGTTTATTCTCAAAGTCCATCAGAACAAAACAAATATCTTGTTCTTTTGAGCAAAGGCACAAGGAGCTTCTTTATTCTGAGTGGATTGCATGTCTAGACAGTGCAACTCTACTTAAATCAGTTGTTAGGTGGTAGATACTTTAATTCTTGTTTCGGCATTCTGCTGTATCCCTTCTCAATTTTTTGGCATTCCACTGTATCGGTGTATCCCTTCTCAATTGTTTGGTAGAACTAATTATCCGAAATCTGACATGTCATGCCTCGCTCACGGAATGTGGCAAGCAGAGTAGTCACAAGTATTCAAGGCTATGCAGCTTACGAATAGCTTACACGAGTACACCATTATCCATACCTGTAATTGTCGCATGTAATTCTAAGATGGGAAATGGACTACAAACTATTGCAAGATTATGGAAAGAAAACTTTTATTTATACATAGACTACTACATAGACAATCCCATAAAGTCTCTCTCTCAAAATATTTAAATTATAATATTAAACATAAAGACAAGGCACTCAAACAAAATGCAATATGCTATTCTCGTCCTTGCATCGGTCTTCTTCAGCATCGTATCCAATTCTTCCGCATCGTACAAAGACAAAGATTCTTCTAACATTCCTTCCTCAACTAGCGAATAAATACTAGGTCATCAAAAGAAATATAAATCCCAATATCAAGGACAACGAAATTTTAGAAATACAAAGTGAAATATGATTGATGGAACAGAAATTAAATCAGCGTAGAAGATTAGAGTTAGAGATATGTTTGGTTTTACTACACTTGTGATATTAGCACACAAACAATCACAAACACCTTACCTATATGGTATGCAACCTTAGAGAACAAATCGAGCCATAAACTTGCTCAGTAATAATCTTACTTTTTTGGGATTGTGTTATTTCTGGATTGCATAGTGCTTAGAGTCTAGCCCCCACATTGGCTTTGGAAAAAAAAAAGTTATTTACTACAGTTAATTGATACTTGATAGAATTAACTATATACAAGTTTTGAGATATGTAAGTGAGCTAAGTGACTAAACCTGACGCCTTCCCTTCGCAAAGCTTTGCGAAGAAGCTAATTACTGATTAGCTTTTGTTGTTTATTATATACAAATATTTCGTCCAGTGTGACCCTAATGTTCTTTTCCTTCCCATGATGCAATTATACAATTATAAGCAAACCTATATACATGTCACGTCCCAGAACCAGAATACTGGAGAGCGGGGGCGGACACAGCCATCTACGTATATTGAAGTGCAACCCACCTCGCTATATGGTCACGGCTGTCTAGATACATGAGGGTTTAACTACAAGCCATCAGTCTCTTACGGTCATGAACAAGCCTATTGTCTCAATCTCAAGCAAGTAATAGCAGTTGCAAGATGTCAGAGCACCAATTATACAATAGTAAGGCATCCCATACATTACATAATTGGATGATCATGAAGCTAGTCATACAAAATACGAAGACTAGCAAGAGTTTCAGTCATACATGATCAACCCTAGGATTTGTTAATCATGCCACAGCCCGTAGGTAGACAGTAAGTAAAGTGCAATCGAGCTAAAACATGCTCGTCGACTAAACGCCTCAAAAGAATACTTTTACAATAGAGTGGGAGAGCCAAAAATAAAACCCACTCGTTGCCAGGGTTACGCCTGGTGGTCACCATCTGACTGAAAGGTAGAAAGATCCTCTGGAGCTGCTCCTGTATCTGACCATGCAAAACCAGCTGGGTTAGATCCCAAAAAGAGCAATTGCCACAAAGGAGGCTTCACTTAAGAACTAAAACTAGCATATCAGAACAAAAATAAGAAGATAAATAAGACATTGAATCTTAATAGGACAATAAATGTCAAGAAGATGAGAAATTATTCTGATCAGTTTTGATAAGATAAGCATAAGCAATCATGTTCCAAGATAGACAGGTACTGGAACGAGACAAGGCTTAGACTGATTAGACTCCATCCAACATTCACGGCCAAGCAATAAGTACGGCTTGATACTTTAATTAGCTAGGGTTATCACAGGCCTAGTTACTAGTAAGATGCAATAAGATTGTTCCAACATCCACAAGCCCTGCAGACCATCCAGGTTATCCGAACGCAATTAGGGGTTGAGTTCATGTGGGTACATCGTCCAAGAAACGCATGTATCCTTAAGTAGTTTGAAGGGTGCAACACATGACAGTGTGCTGAAAATGTGCCCTACTCGACGGCAGGCTACAGATCCCATGATGGGGCGTCCAGATAACTGGATCGCCTGTAGCTGAGAAATCTTTTCATGACTATTAGATTATTCTAGTTATTAGCCTTAGTCAATTTAAGTAGGTACCCCTAACCGTGGTACTCAGGAGCCCATGCCCTAGACATGATGCAAGACAATACTGGTTCATTTGTACAAACACAATCGTCCACGGTGTCCAGGTTATTCATTCTTGTCATGTCATGCTAGCCGTCGCAACATCATTCAATAGTTCCCAACATGCTTGTCATGTCATGCCATGTCATGTCACGTCAGTTACTTGTTATACCATGCCGTGTACAATCATCATTCCAACCGTACTAACCAATTCGTGATGATCAAGTTCATGACAAAGGTGCAAGAACAAAAAGGCAAACGGGGTACGCCAAGGGGCTCAAGTCTCTATGCTAGCGAAACTACGCTAGGCCAAGGGGCCCTGAGCGTAAAAAGGCTTTACGCGGGCAAGACCAAGGAAGGACAACTTTACGCGAGCGAGACCCTACGCGAGCGAGACTCTACGCAAGCGAGATTCTACGCGCGTGACCACTCCATGCGAGCGAGACTCTACGCGCACGAGCACTCCACGCGAGCGAGATTCTACGCGAACGAGCACTCTCACGCGAGCGAGACTCTACGTGAGCGAGAGTACCCCCCGTGTAGAGTTCGAATGAACTCGGCATAGAACAGATTACGCTGGCACGCAAATGCGTGTTCATAAAGGGGAACACTACGCTGGCACGTAAGAACGTAGGCGTAAAGGGGAAAATACTGCACTGGCATGTGAAAACGTGTGCGTAAAAAGCTCGTCTTCTTCCCAAGGCCGAGATAAGCAGCCATGGGACTCAAGAAACTCAAGAAATCCTATCTCGACCAAGACTCGATGAAAGCCAACTATTCAAAAGCCAACTCGCATAAAATCGAAGTTCCTACTACATGGAACTCTCCATTTCTGGAAACAACCAAGTTTAGAGATCAAAACCGTGGATATTCGGAAATGCAACAACTTAGATCTATATGAAATGAACCATGAAAATTAAAAATACTAAGTATTAATGTGTCTTAGAATCTCGTGAGGAAGATAATGGAACAACAAAAATTGAGTTCCTCCATGAAGCAAGTTGTACTTGCCTAAGCTCTTGGTAGGTGGAGAGAGTTAATGGAGGAAGAAGAAGAGTAAATGAAGAAGTGAATGAGGAGAGAGAAGGGGTTGTTGGGTTAATAAATGATGGATGGTGGTAGGTAGGGGTTTGCATACTAACCCAAACCGAGCCCAACCAAGTCGAACCCAACCGAATCCGATGCATGCCAAAGCCAAGATAAACCACACGAACCATGAGATGCTAACTAACCCATGCCAATGCAAAATTCAAGGCTAGCCAGCCTGGACGAGTCAAAATACGGGTCCGAGATACATACACGTATACCAAAATACGTATAACGAAATCCGAGGGTGACAACTATATCCACCTTAAAAGAATTTCGTCCTTAGAATTTAATCAAGAGGCTAGAGATGTCGAACAAGCTATACTAATCACATGCAAGTTATAACTAGGCAATCAATCAAGTAATTATTCATGCAAGCAAAGAATTAAAGCATAAGGCATAAGAAAGACATTATACCTTATGAGTCAAACAAGTGTGGATATTGCGATCGGATATCATCCTCATGCTCCCACGTTGACTCACCCAAAGAGTGATGACCCCAAGCAACACGGACTAACTTGATAGTCTTGTTCTTGAGTATCTTCCCTCTTTGGTCCAATATGGATACGGGTCTCTCCTCATACGAAAGGTTGGTACCAACAGCCAATTCCGAATGATCAAGGACATGACTCGGATCCGGGATATACCGTCGTAATTGGGATACATGGAAGACATCATGCACCTCACGTAATGACGACAAAAGAACGAGACGATAGGACACATCACCTACTCGCTTCAGAATATCAAACGGCCCTATGTACCTAGGACTAAGCTTTTCTTGTACGCCAAATCAAATGACGCCACGGGTAGGCGAGATCCTAAGGAATACATGGTCGTCGACTGAAAATTTATGGGGACGCTGATGAGAATCGGCCCAATGACGCTGGCGATCTTGTGCAACTCGAAGATGATCCCTAACTTGCCTGACCACCTCAATAGTCCGTGTGATCATCTCTGGACCAAGCATCTGCCTCTCGTCTATATCATCCCATGCTAGCGGAGATTTGTACTTTCTGCCGTACAAGGCCTCAAAGGGTGCCATCTGGATACTGGCCTGGAAACAATTGTTATAGGAGAACTCCACGAGATGCAGGTGATCTTCCCAAGAACTACCGAAGTCGAGTGTATATGACCGCAACATATCTTCAAGAGGCTGGATCGTGCATTTTGACTGACTATCTGTTTGCGGATGATAAGCTGAACTGAATTTGAGACGAGTCCCCAAACCTTTCTGAAGACTCTGCCAAAAGTGCGATATGAATCTTGAATCTCTGTCGGATACAATAATGACTGGTACTCCATGCAACCTGAATATATGTCTAAGGTACATCTCTGCAAGCTAATCCGTCGACTGACCAACCCTGAAAGAAAGAAAATGAGCTACCTTGGTGAGTCTGTCGACTATAACCCCGATAGCATCTCTCCCAGCTGGGGACCTAGGTAATCCAGTTACAAAATCCATGGTAATGTGCTCCCATTTCCATTCTGGGATCGGTAAAGGTTAAAAAATCCAGCCGGTCTATGATGTTCAGCTTTAACTTGTTGACAAACTAAACATCGAGAGACAAACCGGGCTATCTTCCTCTTCATACCATTCCACCAAAAATGCTGCCGGATATCATGATACAACTTCGTACCGCCCGGATGAATCGAATACTGAGAACTGTGAGCTTCTGCCATGATCTCCTGTCTGATATCACCACTAGGTACACAAAGACGCCTTCCATGTCGAAGTGTACCATCCTCATGGATACATAACTCTAGTCTTCATCCTGCCACACATTCTGCCCTAAGCCGCTGAAGCTTAGAATCTGTTGACTGAGCTAACTTGATCCTCTCAACTATACTGGACTGAACTTGCATACTGGCCATCAATGCCGCATTAGTAGGAAGGACAACTTCTATACCCATCTTCTGAAGATCTACTAACAACTCTGGTTGTGCTGTTAGAAAATAAACTTCGGCTCTCCTGCTCAATGCATTTACAACAACGTTGGCCTTTCCAGGATGATACTGCAGGTTGATGTCATAATCCACAAGTAGCTCTAGCCATCTCCTCCGACACATGTTAAGATCCTTCTGAGTAAACACATACTTCAGGCTCTTGTGGTCGGTGAAAATTTTCACCCAATCTCCATACAAGTAGTGCCTCCAAAGCTTAAGTGCAAACACTACTGCTGCCAGCTCCAAGTCGTGGGTCGGGTATTTCCTCTCATGATCACGAAGTTGACGTGATGCATAAGCTATTACCTTCTAATGCTGTATCAAAATACATCCTAAACCTCTGCTTGAAGTATCACAATACACTGAGAATCCTTCGGTCCCATCTAGAAGCTTGAGAATAGGTGCCGTCATCAAGCCTCGCTTCAACTTCTCAAAAAAATCTTGACATTCTGCTGTCCAAGCAAACAGCACTTCCTTGCGGGTCAACTGGGTCATAGGTGCTGAAATCCGTGCAAAGTCTGAAACAAATCGTCGGTAGTAGCCGACCAAGCCAAGAAAACTGTAAACTTCTGCAACTATGCTGGGTACCGGCCACGTCTCAATAGCCACGATCTTCTGGGGATCCACTTCTACTCCACCTCCGATGATGATATGACCCAAGTATGAAATACGATCGAGCCAGAAATCGTATTTACTGAACGTTCAATACAACTGATGTTCTCGAAGAATCTGGAGGACAACTCTGAGATGCTGCACATGCTCCTCTTCACTCTTGCTGTAGAGCAGGATGTTGTCTATGAACACAATCACGAACTGATCTAAATAAGTCATGAAGATATGATTCATGAGGTCCATGAATACAGCTGGCGCATTGGTTGCTCCAAAGGGCATAACAAGAAACTCCCAATGCCCATACCTGGATCTAAATGCCGTGTTCGGGATGTCATGCTCTCTGACTCTGATCTGGTGGTATCCTGACCGTAAGTCAATCTTCGAAAATACGGACGTCCCTTTGAGTTGATCAGGTCATCTATCCTCGGGATAGGATATCTGTTCTTGATTGTCACTGAGTTCAAGGTACGATAGTCAACACATAATCTGGACATACCATCCTTCTTTTTCACAAGAACATTGGGGCTCCCCAAGGCGATCCACTAGCACAGATGAATCCCTTGGTCCTGAGTTCTTCAATCATCTTATACAAGATCTCTAATTCTGATGTACCATCAGGTAGACTCTCTCTGACACTGGTGCTGTTCCGGAGATCAAGTCTATGGTGAACTCGATCTCTCTCTGGTGGCATACCTGGAAGCTCCTCAGAAAAAACATCGGGAAACTCTTCTACAATTTTGGGAAATTGAACTGTCGCTCACTGCCATTCGAAATACTGGAGGAGAAGGTTCTATTCTGCCTCAAAAAATGAAAACTCTGGCTCAGCAGGAATACTAAAAATAATCTTGTCGATATAACAATCTATTCTAGCATACTGGTCCCTCAACCAATCCATCCCTAAGACCACATCATAATCGGCCATCGAAAATTCTATTAACCTAGCGGAAAACTCTCTACCGCTAACTACGATCCGACATGAGAAAAACATTCTATCTCCTTCCACAAGTCTGTTACCAGTAAGTATATTGAGCCTTACTGATAATGACTTGGGTTCTAGTCCTATCCGTGTCGCGAATCGTGCATACATAAATGAATGCGATGCACCAGAATCAAATAATGCTGATGCTGGGAAGGAGTTGACGAGAATAGTACCTGCCACTACCTCACCTGATGCTAACTTCTCTTTCACGGTCAAAGCCATCACTTGACCTTGCCCTTTGGGTGCTGGTCCCCTCTGCTGGAAACCTCTCTGGCGGGTCTGGATATTAGCTTGGACTTGTGCATACTGCTGGGGGTTCTGCTGCTGAAATGCTTGGGCCTGAGGCGGCAAGGGCCTCGGAAACGGGTGCTGTTGCTTCTGCTGAACTGGTACTGGAGCTGGCCCCCTAACCGAGGGACTAGAAGAGGTTGAAGAAGATGAACTTCCCCTATTCGGGCAGTTTCCAACCCTGTGGTCCGGTGCCCCACAAACCAAGCACAAATCCTGTGCTCTGCGACATTCTGACACCACATGCCCTTGCTTCCCACAATGAGTGTAACTCATTGCGGAAGACTGCTTCTGCTGCTGCTGCTGCTGGGGATATACCGTGGTCGAATGCTGAATCGACGTAACGAAAGCCGCCCGCCTCTGAGCTCCAATGGTCAAAGCCCTAGCTGCCGGGGCTGGTGCTGAAGACTGGTTCATCTGGCCGTGAGATCGCTTCCGACTTCCATTTCGGTCCACAATCCTCTGGGAGGTATACTCATGCCTCCTAACTGCTTTCAATACTGCATCAAAAGTTTGATGCTCAAACTGCTCCATCACCAGTAAAATCTTCAGGTGGAGTTCCTGCTGGAACCGCTGAGCTCTGTCGAACTCGGTCGCCACCAAGGTGGGAGCAAACCGACTAAGCCTGGAAAACTCGGTCGCATATCCATCGATCGTCCTGCCCATCTGCTTTAAATTAGTGAACCTCGTTTGTAGATCATACCGAGTTACAGCGTCAAAGTACTTGGTCTGGAATCTCTCACGAAATACTGTCCAGGTAATAGGTGCCACTAATCTAACGGCTTGCGCCGCCTACCAGCTGCGGGCTAGATCCAATAACTGTAGGCACACCACAGCCACCTTCTCGTCTTCCGGGGTCCTGGTTGCTTCTAAAATAACCTCAGTGTCCTGCAGCCAAGCGTCTGCGGCAATAGCATCTTCGCTGCCATCGAAGAAGAGAGGGTTCAAGCGCTTAAAGCTGTTGGCCGTACTATTACCTTGATGACTACCTCTGCTCAAAGCATCTTGTACTATCTGGTGCAATACATCACCTCGACGATCCTGTGATGCAAGCAACTCCCTGATGAGTCCAACAAAGACTTCATCATCCTGCCTCGCAGTCTGGGCTGGCTGTACTGGGGGTTCTGGACCTCCGGGAAGCATGACTCGGGAAGCTGTCCCTGAATGCTGAGCTTGATCCTCTTATTACGGGGGTACTCGTTGAGCTCCTTCCGGCTGATTGGCAGGACCAGGAGCAATGTCGCTGAAGAAGATGACACAGGTAACAATAAGGAAGGACCAGGACATATCGAAGATATAAGCATGTGATCAGGTCAAGATTTCAGGAGTTTAGAGGATACGAGCAGAGATCAAGGGCGAGTGCTGATTGAGACATCTATTCGGTAAACCCTCACATATCTTGATTCACAAGACTTGCATAGGCCACCACTTAAATCGTGTCACGCCCCAGAACCAGAATACTGGAGAGCGGGGACAGATACAACCAGCTACGTATATTGAAGTGCAACCCACCTCGCTATACTATCATGGCTGTCTAGATACATGAGGGTTTAACTACAAGCCATCAGTCTCTTATGGTCATGAACAAGCCTATTGTCTCAATCTCAAGCAAGTAATAGCAGTTGCAAGATGTCAGAGCACCAATTATACAATAGTAAGACATCCCAAATATTACATAATTGGATGATCATGAAGCTAGTCATACAAAATGTGAAGACTAGCAAGAGTTTCAGTCATACATGATCAACTCTAGAATTTGTTAATCATGCCACAGGCCGTAGGCAGACAGTAACTAAAGTGCAATCGAGCTAACACACGCTCGTCGGCTAAACGCCTAAAAAAATACTTTTACAATAGAGTGGGAGAGACAAAAATAAAACCCACTCGTTGCCAGGGTTATGCCTGGTGGTCACCATCTGGCTGAAAGCTAGGGAGATCCTCTGGAGCTGCTCCGGTATCTGGCCATGCAAAACCAGCTGGGTCAGATCCCAGAAAGAGCAAGTGCCACAAAGGAGGCTTCACGTAGGAACTAAAACCAGTATATCAGAACATAAATAAGAAGATAAATAAGACATAGAATCTAAATAGGGCAATAAATCGAAGGGACGGATGTATCTTGGGCTCAACTTGTCGCGTCCTCCGAATTGAATCGTACCTCTAGTAGGTGATATCTTCAAGAAGACATGGTCACCTTTCTTGAACTCCATGGTTTGACGATGATGATCTGCCAACTGCTTATGTCTATCATGCACTACTCTAGGTGGCCTTATATCTTCTTCACCTTCTCTACTATGCTGATGACCAATTTGGTACCCAATATCTGTCGCTCCCCTACATCACTCTAACAAACGGAATACCGACACTTCCTACCAAGCAATGCTTTAAATGGAGCTATCTGAATGCTCGCGTGATAGCTATTATTGTAAGAAAATTTCACAAGTTGGAGGTGGTCTTCCTATCATCCGCCAAAGTCAAGCATACACGCTCTCAACATATCTTCTAGGATCTGAATAGTACACTCTAACCGTCCGTCGGCCTGCGAGTGATAAGCCATGCTAAAGTCATGACCCGCACCCGATATAGGGGCACAAGTGCGTGACAGCGCCCAGCCTACGTCGCAGCATCGGCGGTAGAATGCTATCTAGATCACTAACTATCTATCTCACACAATAACATAATGTACCTATCATAGATCTCAAATCCAAAATGGATGACAAAGTTCAATGATAATGGTAAATACTCAATCACAATCTAAAGTATGATAAGATATCAAAGAAGTCTTATAAACTATAAAGTCTAAAACATCAACAACTTCTAATACAATATCAAAATCCAAAAATCAAATGTAATAACAAAATCTTCATTATATTTTTATGCCAAGAGTTCTAATAGTGAATCTAACACAAGCCAAAACTAGTAACTAAGTCTCTTGGTAATCACTCCTGAGAATCAGGACCGATGGTTGCTATCCCTTCCTCGGATCCGTAGAATGTGGGCATAGGTCCCCTGAGCAATCATCTGAAAAATATATCTAGTCAGGATGGAATGAGCACACCTCTTCTAACAATTCCAATTAAATGACAAAAACTATAAAATAGTTATAGCAAGTAATACTTGATGAACATGGGAAGAATGAGTCAGGAAATGAAATAGAACAACAGTTTACTATAGTACAGGGAAATTAAATATGATGAATTCAGAAGACATGGTAATAAAGACTGTAAATAGAGATAATGGAACTAGAACAGATGTGATGTGAGTCCAGTAAATATAATGTGAATCCAGTAGAAAATACCAAACCAGTGTGTTTTGAAATACTGCTTTCGATATGTAAACGAATAGGGATAAATACGGTACATCGCACACATGGCAAGCGTGCGACGGTTATCTTTCTAGATTAGACTAGTAGGGGTGGTTCCAGCATGATTAGGAATGTTTACATGTCTACTCGAGTATTTTCCCACCCCGACAAGTACAAGTGAATCTATATTCCGACACATAAATCCAGTACAAGTCTAGCCAGAATATAAGTGATGCCAGTAGGTGTTTACAGTAGGTGGTTCCAGTGAGCGATTCCAAAAATAGGGCCAGACAAGTATAATACATGTGTCGCTAGTAAATGGATCTAGAAGTACCAATCCATGTCGTGTCAGAGAATCAGGTAATACTATACTAGAAGCTGAATCATAATAATCATTAGATAAATGAAAATTATCAGAGAATGTACTCGTATGTAGTCCTGAGGAGTAAATATGGATTGATGCCTAAAGTGGAGTCACAAGGACCTATATATAAGATATACAGAGTTATTTGGTGTTCTAGAGTAAACAATATACTTAAATACATTAATTACATGCTTCTAGGCCTTTCCTAGGTCATGGCAGTCAAACTAAGTCAAAATTAGCCAAACTAAGTCAATCCTAGTCAATCTAAGTCATTGATAGTCAATCTAGGTCTTCTAGCCTATACTAGGCCATACTAAGTTATCCTAGCTAATATTAGATAACATTAGCTAATACATCATGTTATGTACCATAATGTACACATATATAACTTATACCAGTATACCCATTATATTACCCTTACCCACAGCCTATATATCTAAATAGGTTTACCCACATACCCTGACATATCTCATATCTAGTAGGTCTATTTCCTTTACATATACCTACACACTTTATCTTAAAACACATAGGTAAAGTCATTACCTATGATACTCACTCAACATCATATAGAGGTATAGTGTCTATGTGAAATCTTATAACCTATTTTATAGGTTAACCTTTACTTATTTGACATCCAAATCCTCACACACTATTGCCTATACTACTCTCATACTACACTGGCCAAACATGGCCCTGCACACTAACTTATGCTATAGGTCCTCACCCTCACTTAGACACACTTGACACTGTCACTTACACTCTCTATTCACTGCCTTCTGACACAGGAACACATAGATACTCACTACTGATATCTCTCCTTCACAAATTCTGCTATCTAACAGGAAGAAGACTGATACACTATGTAAGGACTGAAATCATAAGGGTCCCTCTCCTTCCCAGTCCTATTACCGACTGATACTTGAAGTATCAGTCCAAACTACTACTTGAATGGCCCCATGTTCAGTATGGAACTGAACTCAACCTGCTGCCACTCACTCATCACAACTGACACCACTCTCCCATATGTGTGTATCACAAGGCACTCACTTTCAAACACACACACAAGCCTATATATACACTCACACCTACAGACCTATGCCCATTATCATTATTGCTACTCTTCCTCTCTTTTTTAAACAATCACCTACTCTATCTCCACATTCCTATACACTTTATGAACATCCCTCTACAACTGAACCCTCCCCCTCTCATAATTGGACTGGACGTAGGCAATTTTCCTATTTTACATGGACTGAACATAAATGATACTGAACTGAACATTGAACAATGTAATTAGGACTACCCTCTAATGAATTGGGACAGATACCAAACATCCAAACCCAAGCCCCCTTCCTACTGCTACTATGATACAACTAAACCCAGGGCAGTAAGGCCCCCAGACCTGCCTACAAATGTTTTCCCCCTCATACTTGCTGTCAAGCAAGGTACAAGCTCTCCCCACACTATAATACACGATACTCCCTAAACCAAACCACACTAACACATAATGGAAAAATATATCCACAAATACATACTCACAATTATCACACATGACACTCATTCAAACCTTACACTAATTCACTAACACACAAGCACATACTCCCTAACATTTCCTATGTAAAGGGAAGGTACACAGTTTCCCTTCTTTAGGGGTCACATAGAGCCTCAAACCTGCTGCCTAGAGCAACATGTAACTCCCTGCTGCCTAATGCAGTAGAGCACTTCTGTTGCATTCGAGCCCCTGGCTCCCTGCTGTTGAAACAAGGAATTTCCCCCCTTCCTTACCTTTACCAATAACTAATACAAAAACAAAATAAGGGACTAAGCTAGAGGCTAACCCGAGCCTCTCAATAAGCTGGTACAAAATGCATTTAGGATTAATCATGGCTGATACTAGTGTCATAGGGGACTGAACAATGACACTGAAAGTAAAACAAGTAGAAACTGAACAAGTATGGACTGAGCAATGAGTATGAGACTTGAAACATCAAATTGAACAATAGGACTGACTAATAGGAAGACTAACACCTATTTGTAGTGACTGGTACAAAAAAGAATGAACAATTGAATGAATAAGGATTGAACTAGCATGTATGCAGGGACTGAAACTCCTAGTAAAGGACTGACATCTATAGCTAAAACCTTATCATTTACTGATACCAAGTTGTAATAGAGGAGAGTAGATGACTGAATTGATATAGTAGTTCGAGCCCCTGTATAAGACTGATGCATATGTGAAGTAGGGAACTGAAACCATATTGCAATATGGGACTTTACATATGGTAAAATGGAACAGAACAGTACAAATTATAGGACAGTACAATACATGTGGATTGGGACTGAAACAAAAAAAAAACTGGGGACTGAACAGTGTATATGAATGGGACTAAACTAAACATTAACATGGACTGTTTGCGTATGATGCCATATAATTTTGAACAAGGTCTGATCTACATGAAGGTATGGGCTAAACAATATATAAATTGGGACTAAAACAAAAACAATGCATACTCTCTCACTGGATACAAATGTAGTTAACTAGAGACTAAACCCATTCATAATACCTGAACATAAATGAATGACTGAACACATATGAATATAGACTGAACAATTTTGAAATAGGATTGATACTTAGATAGGGTTAAGACTGAAACATGAATGAAACTAAACAAATAAACTTAGGACTAAAACATTTAACTAAGTTTGGACTGAACAGATGAATAGGGGACTGAATCAATAGCAAATCCCCCCATTCCTATCAGTACCCATAATAAACACAACAGTCCACAAACTCCACAAGCCCCCAAATCAATAAAACCACACCAAACCACTTTAAATCCCTAAATAATCATACAGTTGATAACTCGTGGCAATGCAACCCTAAAACAAGGTCCAAAACTAAAATTTAGAGCATTGGAGCTCTCTTATTCATTTTGTCAAAACACTTGGCGTACGTATCGAACATGTGGTGACACATCAATGATATGCACTCCAAATAGATTCAAACTTGACCCAAAGCATACACATATTCTAAATCATTAGCATGACATAAATAACCAATTTACAAACCCTAAAATTACTATTCTCGGATTCCCCCCAAAATTGGTCAAAATACAAAGGAAAAGTCCTCAAATGCAAGGAGAAGAGTCAAAACTCCTCACCATAGGAAACCCTAATGCATGGGGGTCCCTAATTGATGCATCTATACTATTTACTATGAATTAAAGGGTTCAGAATGCATTTAACTATTGGAGATAGATTTTCAATGAAGATGGATCCAAGATCTAGAAATCCCCAAACTTCAAGTGCTCCAATCCCTCCAAGCTCGCTTCTAGAGCCTTCTACTCTGTAAGGGGAAGAGAATAAGACTAATTTGGGCTGATTTAGAGACAATTTGGGTGTAGGAATAATTTGGGAAAGAACCTTACAATTAGGGTTAGGGTTTTCAAAGGAAAGAGGAGGAAGAAGAAGTTATTCTTCTTATAGGCTAGGAGGAAGATGTTGGCTGTCCAATAGGTAGATTTAGGGTTTTTGGCTAATATGAAATGTCCATAAGGTTCCTCTATGTGTTATGACAAGTTTAGGGAATAAGCCTTTCTTCCTAAATAGGCGTTTAGTCAAACTTCCTCATTAATATTGCTAGTCTAGATAGAGGCTAACTAAAATTCAATTAGGCTAGTCCTAATCATTTAGTTAGGTTGTAATGTCAAGTTGGTTTAGGTCCTCTAGGATCACTAACGACTATTTTGACTAATGGCTAACTACTAGTCATTCAATAATGTAGCATATGCACTATATCCAATATTATAGATAATTAATCCAAAAAAAGATATAATTATTAGTTTTGAAAAATAGATTTATCACTAAAAATATAATTTGAATTCACAATAATAACAGGAAATAGGAAAAATTCAAAAATACCCCTCTTCTGAAAAAGTGGTGGTTACAACTTCAGACGGGTGCCCAAGCTTTCTTGCATGCTCCTCCAGAAATGTGAAGTGAATTTCGATTCTCGGTTCGACACTATGCTAACAGGAACACCATGTAGCTTCACTATTTGCTTCATATACATGTCAGCCAAGACTTCTGTGGACTGACCCACTCTAAAAGACAAGAAGTAGAATGACTTAGTAAGCCTATCCACGATCACCCATACGACGTCTCGTCCAATAGGACTCTGAGAAAATCCCGTGACAAAATCCATATTGATGTGCTCCTACTTCTACTCGGGAATGTGAAGCGATTGCAACAATCTAGCTGACCTCTTGTTCCCTGCCTTCACTTGTTGACATACCAAACTGTCACGACTGGCACCGAGTGTAGGGGCACGAGAAGTGGGTATGCCCAGCCTACGCCGCAGTGTCGTCGGTAGAATATTGTTTCTAGGTCACTATCATAAACTAAATACAATATGATATACTCTACGAACGGAAGACAAATCACATAAGATACAACTCAATCACAAATCTAGAGATGAAAATAGCACGATATGATAGATATCAAATCTCAAAAGAGAACATACAAACAGAAGAAAATCTAAGTATCTAAATGACACAACATCACAAACATCCAGAAATAATACAACTCTAAAGTCAATACAAATAACATAATAAAGATAAGATAAAGCCTGGCTAATCTAGTCTAAGCATAGGGATGACGTCCTCAGCTATAGCTGGATCCTCCTGTGGGTCCAACTCACAGGTGTCGTCTAGATGGGCTCCATAGTAGGTTGGGTAGAAGTTCTCAGTATTATCTGTAATATTTTCAATAGGTCCAGTCAGGACAGGAGCGAGCACAATACATCTCACGCAGTTCATATCATGGCATGAAATATAAAGCATGCAAAATAGTAAGATACATGAACTGTAAGAAGATGTACATGAAAACGAGAGATATTTGTAAATTGAAAATATATACATGATAAGTATGAACTGTTAGTGGCTAGTAATATAGAGCATAATATGGTTATGTAAATAGGTTAGGTTATACAATAAAAAGGGACTCCATTATACACGAGGGCATAATGGACATATATAATATTTTATACAATAGGGGATTTGATCGCATAACCATTTCCAACTCACCCTCCCCAGTCAATACACAAGGATCCAATCAAGTTACGTTACCTGTACAATAGTTTATCCATGGGCTCATGTGATCATGAGAGTATAAGATTGCACAAGAGTATACATGAATAGGGGTGTACAATAAATACAATATATTCATGAAAAGCAGACGACAATATGTATTTGATGTACTCGAGGGGGATAACATCGCAAGAGAAGATCCATTTAGTACCAATCCATGATAACAATCGTGACAACATCAAGTAAAGTGATCTAGAGCAAGAATATAAGTCCTGACAAGTATGAAACGATCAGAGAATGTACTCGCCTACGATCTGAATGTCCGTGAGAATACATTGTGTGAAACGAGGTATCTGAGTCCTATTTATAGCAACACAAGTCATAATGTATACAAATGGGTTATAAATTAAGTGTACCATACATCTACATGATTTCTAGGTCGTTCTAGGTCAAAGTCAACTCTTGGTCAACTCTAGTCAACAATCTAGTCAACTAGGTCAATCTTAGTCAACTAAGTCAAACTCTAGTCAAGCTAGGCCAATCATAGTCAACTAAGTCAAACTCTAGTCAAGCTAGGTCAATTGGTCACATATTGACTTAATGTTGACTTTTGGTCAACTCTAGTCAAATCTACAAGCCTATAGGTAAACTATACACTAGGCCTATAACACAACCTATAGATACAAATATATAAATACATACATACTTGCATTCATGTATCCATACATACATTGCATTCATGTATCCATACTTTACATACATTGCATACATACACATCATGTATGCATACATAATTTACATTCAAGCATATTACATTAACATACATGCATATTTTATATTGCATTCATTCACATACATTCATGCATACATTATATATTACATATATACATAAACATATATGCATTCATAATATCATACATTCATATAAAAGAGGACAATGGCATGTAGAGTGAGGAATGAGTGAGGGGGATGTGAATGTTATGCAAGGGGGCTGTGACAGTGGGGTGTGTGGCATGTAGAGTGTTTCTCAGGTTTTTTTGTATGAACTAAACTTAGGTTCAGATATAAGCAAACTTAGGTAACAGTTAATAAAACTCAGATTTATATAAGTTAACATCAACAAGACAATCCCCATATTCAGTTTCATGCATTACCCTAAATTATTCTCAGATTTCAAATACATAGAACCCCTTTCTCAGGCTTAAAATGGTAAACAAATCTTAGTATCATAGAATCCTATTCAAATTCAACTTCATGTTAAACCCAAATTCAAATACAATCACAGTAAACTTTATATCAGTTAACATATATCCTATTCAATATCAGTGAATGCAATGTTCAGTTACATATGAATAAATCTCAAATTTTACATCTATATAGTAGTTAAGGTATAAATATATTAGCTTAGTTAATACATCAGTATATCCTAGTAATTCATAATTCAATTAAAACATTCAACAAATTCAGTTATCGAAATTAAACTCAAACACTGTTCACGAAGTATCAGAACATTGCAAACTCGAGCATTCAAACCTTAAATCAATACACAAACCCAAAACAGTAGTGTACCAGTGTCTAACATGCCTGTGTCCATCCTAGGGATGTGTCCTCGTGTCCAAAACCCTAGCCAAACAGTGTCAAAACCATCAAACATACATTACATCACAGGTTTCTAAATCACATTCAATCTCAGTAAACACACAACTCAAGCTCAGTGAACAACCTAATTAAAACTAAAACTCAGAAAATATACTCTCAGTCACAGTTTTCGAATCCTTACAAAAATGCCAATGATACATACAAATTCGAATCCAAATTTCAATTGAAAACCCAAAATCCAGTTTCAATTCAAACCCAGTTCAGTTTATCACACATCAACCCAAAACTTAGTTTTCAAACATCAAACAAAACTCAGATTTTATATATTCAAACACAATATCAATGAGTATCAGAAAAATGATAATTCCAATCCCAAACCTAAATTCAAATACCAAACCAAATCAAAAACAAAAATTAGTTCATTCAGAGGTTAGATACACGTGTACAAGTGTCGAGGGGGTGTCACGTGTCAACACCCGTATCCAGTTCATATCAAACGAGTGTCCAAAGCAAAACGAACAGAACAGTAAATAAAGCATCGTGCAGAGGTGTCGAGTCAAAGAGGACACAATGTGTCGACTCTTAGGTCTTGTGGTCACGTATATTGGTAGCCTAGGTCTAGGTGTTCGTGTCTAGGTGCCTGAGTCATGTCCACAAAGTCGCATGTCCGAGATACAAAGGCGTATCAGAGACGAAAACTCGACTGTGCTCAGTCAGTGCAAATCCAGTGCGAACAAGATTTCTCTCGATCTACTCAATCAATTCATCCCAAACTTTATGAGCACCCTGTCAGTGAGTGCCCCTACCTCCACACCAAGTTTCAGGTGTCGAGGTGTCGTGTCGTGTCTGCTGCAGTGTTCGAGCAGCAGGGGAGCCGTACGCTGTGTCGTGCAGCATCTCCGTGTCCAAATACGTGTCCAAAATAGTGGTAAAATTGACCCAGTCGATTAGGGTTGTGATCTACACACTAAGGGCTACACATACATGTAATTAGTTTTGGAAAACATGAATATTTATTTCTAAGAGGCATTTCATCGAACACTTGCATACACACTCTGATACGTGCCCGATACGCATATCAAACGGACACGAAATCGAACCAAACTCGAGGGACAGCTAGGGGAACCCTAAATGAATGCATCTATGAAAAAAAACTAGGAATTTAAAGGGTTTAAAGGCTATTTCCTATTGAGAGTCAAATCTCAATAAAAAGCCTAGGAATGAGACTTCTCCTCCAACTTGCAACGGTCCCAAGCTTCCAAATCCTTGCTAGCTACCCACCAATGGCTTTCTCTACACTAGAGGAGTGTGTTACAATTGATTTTGTCCAATTTGGAGTTGATTTGAAGAATTGGTGAAGGTTTGGGGAAGAACTAATTAGGGTTTCTTGTAGGTATTTAAAAAAGAGGCAAGAACAATATAGGTTGATACTTATAGAAGGGGGCACTATGTGGCTGGCCAACTATAGGATTATTATGGTTTTGGCAATGATAGATGTGTGGCTAAGGCTTCTCCACATAAATTCAAGTCCAATCAATGGTTCAATTTAATCATAAAGCTTTCTTTCTACAAATATCTTAAGAGAAATATCCTACTACAATAATATCTATATATTTCTAATTTTGTCATGATGGAAGCTTCTAATCTAATATCTAGGCTCATGACTAATATCTAGGTTAGGGCAACTTCTAGGTTAAGGCGTAACAAATAGATTAGCACATAATTAATTAATCAAAATTTATTTTCATTAAAAGTCAAAAATGACCAAAATACCTTTAGTCTAAAAAGTGGTAATTAGTCATCCTAATCACATGGTTAGGCCTCCTTTGTCATGGTTAGTCTCTATGCTTAGCAATTCTAGGGTTGCACTAGTCAAACATCAAAATCACAATTTAACAATTTAAATAGTATTAAATTAATTAAAATTCACCAAAAATCACTATCATGAATTAAATCCTATTATTGAATAAATAAAATTACAAAAGTTTAAAATTACCCTCATTTGAGAAAAGTGAGTGTTTCGCAAACACTTGGCCATGAAACGAGCTATTTTTCGCTTCATCCCGCGCCACCAATAGTGTTACCGCAAGTCTCGGTACATCTTGGTTCGGGGTGTATGGAGTAGATCGAGCTATGTGCTTCATCTATCAGTTCTTACCAAAGTTCTCTACTTGGAACATGCATACGATCACCACATCGTAATGTCCCATCCGGATGGATCCTCAATCCCGTCTGCTCTCCTACTTTGTTTCTCTCTCTAATTCTTCAGAATCTAGCGTCTGTGGGTAATGTTGTCTTGATTCTCTCTACTAGTGATGATTGTATTTGAAGATTGGCTAGTACGCCATCAACTCCGGGAATACCACTTCTATTCCAAGTCTTCTAATTAATAACTCCCTCTTTGTAGTCATAGGCTAAGGCTTAACCCATCTGCTACAACGTTAGCTTTTTCTGGATTGTAATGCAGCTCGATCTTATAATCCTTTATCAACTCAAGCCATCGATGTTGTCGCATGTTCAGTTCTTTTTGCGTGTAAACATACTTGAGGCTTTTATGATCAGTATAGATATCTACCTTTTTGCTGTACAAGTCATGTCTTCAAATTTTCAGAGCAAAGATGACTGCTGCAAGATCTAGATTGTGGGTTGGATAATTTTTCTCATTCACTCTCAACTGTCTCGATACATATGATACTATATGGCCATGATGCATCAAGATGCATCCTAATCCCTTTCTCGATGCATCGCTATAAATCACAAATCCTTCTGGTACTGATGGAAGCACCAAGATGGGTGCAGTGGTCAAGTGCTTTGTCAACTCATCAAAAGTCGCTTGACACTCGTCCATCCATTTGAACTCTTATTCTTTACAAGTCAACCGAGTCATAGGTCTAGGTATCCGTGAGAAATCTTCCAGGAGCCTTCGATAATAACCCGCAAGTCCAAGGAAACTTCTCACCTCGGAGGCTGAAGTGGGAATGGGTCATGCCTTCACTGCTGAGATTTTCTTCGGATCTACCGAGATGCCACCTCCCGTGACGATATGTCCAAGAAACGAAACCTTCTCGAGAAGGAAGTCGCATTTGCTAAGCTTGGTATAAAGTTGCTCATTCCTTAAGGTTCCCAAGACTATCCACAAATCATGCTCGTGCTCTTCATGGCCCTTCGAGTATATCAAGATATCATCTATAAAGACAACCACGAATTTGTCCAAGTTTTGACAGAACATCTTATTCATGGGATTCATGAAGATCGCTGAAGCATTAGTCAAACCTAATGGCATGACTAAAAACTTATCGTGTCCAGATCTCGATCTGAATACAATCTTCAGAATATCTTCCTTCCGGACCTTTAACTGGTGGTAGCCCAATCACAAGTCAATTTTAGAGAATACCTTAGCTCCACTCAACTGATCGAATAGATCGTCAATGCGTGGCAAAGGGTACTTGTTCTTCATCGTCACCGCGTTCAATGCTTTGTAATCTATGCACATGCATACTGTCCCGTCCTTCTTTAGTACGAACAAGATAAGTGCTCTCCACGGTGACGCACTAGTACGGATAAAGCCCTTCTCTAGCAATTCGTCTATTGGGGTCTTCATCTCTACCAACTTCTTGGGTGCTAAATGGTATACTCGAGATGAGATAGGCTCGGCTCCCGGAATGAGCTCTATAGAAAATTTGATGTCTCTGCCGGGTAGAAATCCCAATAATTCCTCTGGAAATAAATCTTGGAACTCAGTGATGATAGGATGCTGAGGGCATCATCCATCTCCATGTGAGTCCCTAATGTAGGTGGATCACTTCCTTCTTCCGCTCCTCTAACAAACTCAAATTCTGGCTCATTTGGTGGTCTAAAGACAATTCTACCTCTATGATAGTCAAGGGATGCATAACACTGGCTCAACTAGTCCATCCCAAGAAATACATCAAAATTTGTCATAAAAAAAACCAAAAATTGTGACTTCATTTCTCTACCACATAGCACTACAGGACAAAGTCTACAAATGCTACTCACAGGTACTATTCCTCCTCCAGTAAGGATTCTTATGTTTTTAGATAATGGTATAGTAGGAATACTATGTCTAGTAGAAAAGCTAGTGGCTATGAATGAGTATGTGGCTCAAGTGTCAAATAACGTAATAGCAGGAAACGTAGCAACTAAAACTATACATGCTATGACTTCTCCTTCTCCTTCTACATCCTCAACTACTAGCGAGAAGGCCTGGTTATACTTCTGACCGGGGCCCTGAGCTGTGGCCCTGTCGAATTGCACTGACTAGGGAGGTAATGGTGGGGGAGGTGCTCCTGCTGTTGGTACCATCAGTCTTGGCACCTACTGAACTGGATGGGGTGCTAAAAATACTGGAAGTGATGAAGTTGTCGGCCTCTGGTCTATCGGGCAGCTAGGGCCTACTACTCGGGACAATCCTTCACCTTGTGTTGTCCTGACCCGCATCTCAAGCATAATCTAAGCTGAGTTCGACAATCCTTTAGGATATGTCCCTGCTTCCCACAATAGTTGCAAGTAGGCTTCTGTTAGGGTATGGGCCTCTGCTGCTGCTTCCCTGTGGGCCTCCTGATAGGTCCATCCTAACTTGCCCTAGCTGGTGGAACTAATGGAGTGGGACGTCTCAGTGTCTGTTGCATCTTCTTACAAAGGAGCTCCTGGCTACGAGCTTCTTCTAGAACAGCTGCATGAGAGACTCGAGACTGTATAGTAGTGTAAGTCTTGAGCTTTGGTGCTAGTCCCTGATGGAATCTCTTCGCTCTCTTTCGCTCTGTCAGAATCAATATCGTACAGAATATGCCCAGGTAGCTGAACTCTGTGTCTTATTCATCCACCGATATGTTCCCTTATTTCAGATGGAGGAATTGGTCATAGAGGATGTCTCAGACATGTACGAGAAAGAACCTCTCATTGAATAGATCATTAAAATCTTTTTATGTTTGCTCAGTGCCTAGTCTCCTCAACTCCGCCTTCCATCAGTGGTGAACGTTGTCCTCTAGAAGTAAGTCCACAGTTGTCATCCATAAGTTGGCTAGCAACTGTGATGCCTTCAGTAGCTTCTCCATGCTAATAAGCTATCCAGAGACCTTTAGCGGTCCCTCGGTACCCTTGAAGATTTTGGGCTTCATATCAATAAGTCCTTGATAGAGCCCTCATAGGGTTGTGGTGCTGGTGCTGATACCGAGGCCGGAGGTGAAGGTGGGGGTCTAGTCAGTGATGTCATCATGCTTTGTCTTATCAGCTCAGTCTGCTGCCACTTAGCCTGCATCAAGGCATACATGAACTATGTAGTGGGGTTTCCATTAGACGGTGGCGGAGACATATGTGGTCCGGACTGACGTAAAAACTGCTGAGGGAATAGTGGTGGGGGTGGTGGTACATTCTCTTCTGGTGGTACTATAGTAGTCTGCCTAGTCGGGCCGGTAGGTGGCACTTGGGTCTGAGTTTTCTGATATACCGTTGACGGGGTCATGGTAGCATATTGCTGCCCCGGCTGGTACAGAGTCACCGAAGTCATTGGTGGGACCTGCTTCTCTTGAGTGACTGCATCACCAGATGTGATAGCCAAAGTAGAAACATGTCTGCATCGAAGGTTCATTTTGCTAGCACGAAAGTAAGGATACATTTGGATAGATTCAAGCAAGAGGCAATTCAAACAATCAAAGAGAGTTCGAAAAAGTTTTGAAGTCAAATGAGGTAATAAGTTGTAGATAAGACAATAGTCCTATTCCTAGATACATGCTTGCTTGGAACAGTCATGTAACCAAACAATATTTTCATCGAACTGCATGGGCTACCACAAAAACATGTAATGACCCAGTCCCAATAGACGTAGGACTAGGCATACGAAACATGCCACATGTATGCATACGGAGAATACTCCAATATGTGGAATCCTCGTACAGATACTTAAGCTGTAAATAACAAATCGTAGGCCAATCACAGATAATCTACATCTCATCCACAGAACATATGAGATAAATAATAGTCCAGATAGAATATAATGAAAAAAGTCAACTAATATAGCTAGATGGAAACAAATCTACAACTAATATAGCTAGGTGGAAACAAATCTACCACCAAATAGCTATAAAAAATAGTCTAAGATAATTGGAGTCTGACCTCCTAAAATATAATAAAAAGAAAGTAAAAATATGTCCACTACAAGTAGCAATTCATGACTAATGAACTAGAACTCGGAAGGTGAGACCTCATCGACTGAGAAGGATGGATCCAGTGCTGAGCCGTGCTCCTGGAGAAAGTCCTAGCCGTCTAAGCCTTGAGAGTTCACCAGGTCCTTAGAGGGACGTTACAAGATACAAGAAAACAACATGCCATATAAACTGTAAAATAAAATAAAGATGCATGGAATAGGGTGTCTAACCATTCTGCTGTGATTATGCAGTTAAGAATAAACATCCAATGCATAGGCACTCTGGCTATAGTGGGATTTGGTATGGCCCTTCATTCGGCACCAGGAACCTCAAAGCATGATATTCCTTGAACATCAGATGCCTGCCAGTAGGATCATGAAAACAAGGGTATCAGGACCGCATCTCCAGCGGAGCTTCTGACATAAATAGGAATTGTATACTTGGCCCATATGCTAAGGAACTATTCTCCCCACCCAATGCCTATCTATGTTATCTTCATAACATATATGAACCTCTAATAACTGCCAAGTCTACTAATCATGCAATGTCTATTGGCAATCACTTCCTAACCGTCACACGTCTTATACGTATCAGTGGCCAGCCGACTACACAAATCTGCATCCTATATGTGACTCACAACTTGTGATAAAGCAAGTGTCAAAGCCATATGAGATATACTAATACCTCATTTCAGTGGGTGGTCATATAGTACTATGTCATTATGCATAAAATAAAGGAAATCCATAAAACGACTAATGGAGTAGCTCGCACCCAAGTATGACTTGGACGCACAGTGTGATAGAAATATGTAGTATATAAATAAACTAAATAAAATAACAAAAAATAGCAATAAATGAATGGAATATATTGGTAAGGTATCTTGCCTGGAGGTAGTGTGCAAATGATAGTATTCAGTAACTCAAATCAAGAGCAATTTAA
Source organism: Iris pallida (assembly GCA_029216955.1). NCBI lineage: Eukaryota > Viridiplantae > Streptophyta > Magnoliopsida > Asparagales > Iridaceae > Iris > Iris pallida. The sequence goes on along the minus strand of JANAVB010011798.1, from coordinate 1,956,187 downwards.
GTTAACTCCCACAAACGTTCTTGGATGCTGAAATAAACATCATGAACATTTTTGGTATAAAATAAATGTCTAAGATTGCTTACCCATAAGTCTAATTCTTGATACAGAAGCAAAATCAGACCAAATCGGTGTCCATTGTTGGACCTTCTTTGCACCGAAAAGTGTGCCAATACCTACGATCTCTAAAGTTAATAAATTATATGTATATGGGTCCGATTTGATGATACAAAGTCAACCGTAAGTTCAAAGTTAGATTCTGGTGAGCCGTGCATAAATTTGCCCGTTGGATCGGGTCGCAAGCCCACCAAAATAGCATTCCGGTCAACCTTCTCAGAATCGGACCAAACTTGGCTCACAAGACAAAAAATATGACACGAGTCCAATGGCATAAATTTTGTCTCGAGATGATGAACGTACATAAAGTTATAGACTAGTTTGCAAAGGGGCCGATAAAGGGTATCTCGACCAATATGCCTCGATTTTGTCACACACACAGAGCAAAATTGAGTTTCGTTGAATCCCACATGTCTGGGAAGTCGATATGCACCTTTTGATGCTTTTGATTCATGAGCATGCCATTCGGTTTGTCAGGGCGCATGCCGTATCGAATTTTTTTTTCTAAAATTTATATTATTTTGAAAACAGTTTTGGCAATTCCAGAAAAAATAGTTTCTTGGCGCAGTCGATGAAATCGACTTCTGTAAAAAGGTTTTAAAGCACTATATGATGTCTAGGTCTATCTTTAATTTGTTTTTGAAAAATCAAAATAACCTAGCATAAATCATCCTGCCAAGTTGGGATGGTAGCTACATATAAACTGCTTACTTACGCAGTTTTTCTTCCACGTTTCGTTCAATTTTTTCGAATCGATTCTTTCCTACAATCTAATCTATTTACTGGGATTTGGAGGGGCTCATATAGGCTTCATGAAGGAATTTCTATATCAAAAAATTGATTAAGTGGATTGAAGAAAAATAGGGATGAACTGGAGTACCCGGGCTGCGGCTTAGAACAAAGTTCTCTGTGTTTCTTTGTCGGGTTCGACGATGTAGTGGCTCTCCGGCGACCAACGGCTGGTGCAGCCGATATGGGTTGTGCGCGAGGGGGTCGTCGGCCTAGGGGGCATCCTATCACGCGATCACGAGAGGAACTGCTATCGTTTTCCAAAATATAACACCGATGGGTTTATATGTACTTACATCCGATATTTCGATTTTGAATCAATTTTTGATAACCATATAAACACTGATTTGATCTAATCCTAGGGAGAAAGGATTTGGGTTATGTGGCTACATTCGATTGCTAAAGATTTGTTTTTTTCTCCTTTACTCGGCCAAAATCTCTAACCCACAGTCGGGCTATAACTGCCCTGGCTGTCTCGCGAGATACCAATACTCGCGAGTTATAGGTTTTTCTTTTTTTTATTACCATATATATATATATATATATATATATATATATATATATATATATATATATATATATATATATATATATATATATATTATATATATATATATATATATATATTTTGTTTTTTTTGTTTTTTTTTTGTTTGTTTTTTTTTTTTGAAGAAATCCCCTTTTATTAAAAATCAAGGCTCAAAAGCTGGCGCCTGACACGTATACAAGACAAAAGTATACCAAAAGGAAAGACAGGGGAGAAGGCCGGGAGAGCCCGCCTAGACTAAGAAATGAACGGTCGCCCGAAGACCGGAGAAATGTGGGAACAAAGGGAGCTCCGTTTGCGATATTGCCGGTGAATTTTCCGGATCAGCTGATCGGCAGAGTATTGGTGTCCCTCGTATCTCGCTTTGTTGCGATTTTTCCAAATGGCCCAGGTGGCGGCCGCTGCAACGATCTGGTGCCCGTGGAATGCGGCGCCCCAGTGGGCCAGAAGATCGATAAAGCGCCCGTCGTCTGGAGAGGTGTTGTGGATGTGATTGAGTGTGCTCCAGATTTTGTCAGGGAGGCTTCCCTCCCTGAAGATGTGGTCGATGGTCTCCGTCTGACGCTCGATGCAACAGTTACAAGCAGACGCCAGGCTAAAGCCGATGGAGTTAAGGATGTCATCAGTAGGAAGTTTCTTTCTCATGATTCTCCACAGAAGAAATGACCATTTCTTAGGGATATAAGAGTGCCAAAAACGCGCAATGAAAAGGTCAGGGTCGTTATCTTGTATCGAGATTCTAGACGATCGCACAGAGAAGGCGCCAGAAGCTGCGGCCGACCACCTCAGTTGGTCGGCGACGATTCCGATGGAAAGACCGAGCTGGCGAATGCTGGCAATAGCTTCATTGCCTGACCAGTCGCGAATTCTGTCCCAATTCCAATCGTTGTTGGTGGGATTCCACAGGTCTTTGATCTTACTATTTCTAGGGGAGTCGGTAATGTTCGGGATAAGGCTGTCACCAATCCACCTTTCCAGGAAGGGGTTGGACTCGCCGGTACCCAGATTGAGTCTGATCGCGGGTTCGGCCAATTCCCTGCCACATAAAATACGACGCCAAGCCGCTGAGGATCTGCTGTTAGCTGTGGCCATCGCTGGATGGATGTATCTGAAGTACCTGGCCTTCATAAACTTGGTCCATAGGTTTTGGCTTGTGCGTAATTTCCACCACAGTTTCATAGAAAAGGCTTTGACGGTGTGATCGAGTTTATGGAATCCAAGCCCTCCTATTGCGGTTGGGGATGCCATTGTGTCCCAGCTGGCCCAGTGGTGTTTGTCTTGCCCCTTGTTGTGCCCCCAGAAGAAATTGCAAAAGATCTGTTCAATGGACGTGATAACCTTCCTGGTAGGAGAGCAGGCCGCTATGATGTGGATGGGGACGGAGTTGAGCACATGTTTGATGAGGATTATTTTCCCGCCTGGGGATAGGGTTGCGTTATGCCATCCTTCGATCTTGTTCCTGATTTTGTTGATCAAGTTCTCGTAGATGCTGGCGTTAGATTTCCCGTACGCCAGGGGGGCGCCGAGATAGATGAAAGGAGGATGAGCCACCGCAATGGAGGTGAGGTTGGTGAGTCTGGTCGCGTTCTCGATTTTGATGCTGTGGTGGGAATAGATGGTACTCTTGGATAGGTTGATCTTCTGGCCAGAGCAGCTGGTGTACCGCGCCAGGGTGTTGTGGACCACCTCCATAGATCCGACGTCACCGGATGAGAAGATGAGAAGATCGTCTGCAAAAGCCAGGTGAGTGATGGTGGGACAGCCGCTGGCTGTGTGGTATTGCTGGAAGTTGGGGGTGTTGACCATGTTGTTGAGGTTTCTGTTCAGGGCGTCGGCAGCAATGATGAAGATCGTGGACGATAGGGGATCGCCCTGTCTGACTCCTCGGCTAGATTTGAAAAATCCCTCTGATTGGTCGTTGATGACTGTGGAAAACCATGAGTTGCTGATGGATCTCCACACGATGTTGGTCCAATTCTCGGAGAATCCGAATGCTCTGAAGACCCAGATCATGAATTGCCAATCTAGTCTGTCATAAGCTTTTTCCATGTCAATTTTGATGGCGATGTTGCCCCCTCTTGCCGGAAATTTCATGCAGGTGATAAGTTCCTGGGCCAGCATGATGTTGTCTTGGATGTTTCTTCCGCGAACGAAACCGCTTTTCTCTTCCGAGATGATTTTGGGGAGGGTTTCGGTCATCTGGATGCGATGATCTTGGAGATGATTTTGTTGGTGAATATGCAAAGACTGATGGGTCGGAAGTCGCGGAAGGAGTTGGGGTTATCTTTTTCGGGATGAGGATGAGATTGGCACTGGAAATAGATTTAGGGTAATGAGCTCCTTCGAGGAAGGCGATCGCCGCTGCGGTGATGTCCTGCTTGATAATCTCCCAGCAGGTACGGAAGAAAGTGCCCGAAAAGCCATCCGGGCCGGGGGCGCTGTGCGCGTTCAAAGCCCAAACCGCGTCTTTCACTTCCTGTTCGGACAGAGGGCGCTCCAGCAGGGCATTGTCGGAGTCGTTAATGATGGTGGGGATTTGGTCAAGGAAAGAGTTGTCTTTGAGGATCATCTCCTTGGAGAATAGTTTGGTATAGAAATTAGCGGCCGCCTCCTGGATCCCCTTGTGGTCTGATCTGGTGATGCCTTGTTCATCGGTGATATGATGAATCGAAAGTTTGTTTCTTTTGCCGTTGACGCAGGCGTGGAAATATTTAGAGTTTTTATCTCCGTCGCTGTCCCACTTCAGTCTGGCTTTCTGCCTCTAGAAGTCGGTCTCAACTTTAAGCCTGAATTTGAGTATGGCCTTGGTTAGGTTCAAGGTTCTCCTCGCCGCAGGGGATCGGTCGGAGAGGAATAAAGCTTCTGCTCGGGTGACATCGTCCTCTGCGACACGAATCGCTTGGAAGATGTCCCCGAAGGCTTGTTTGCTCCAGTTGGAAAGAGCTTTCCTGGTGGCTTTGAGTTTGTTGCTGACCCGAGTTAGAGGGTTAGGGGAGTCATGTCTATTCCACGCCTCTGCCACAATGCTCAAGAATTGCGGGTGGTCGGTCCAAAAGTCAAGGAATTGGAAGTTCTTTTTAGAGGGGTTGGATCTGTTTTTGATTTCCACCAGGATAGGGGCGTGGTCGGATTCGGTGGAGTTGAGGTGGGTCAGGGTGGAGCTGATTCCCATTCCGTGCCAGCGCGCATTGGTGAGGGCTCTGTCCAGACGGGAATACTGACGGCGGTCGCCATCCTGCATGTTACACCAAGTGAATTCGCTGCCTTTGAACTGAAGGGGGTAAGGTGAGCATTGAAGATGAAGTTGTTGAAGTCTTGCATGGCTGACAGGGGCGGAGGGCGATCGCCAAGCTTCTCATCTCTGCGGGTGATGGCGTTGAAGTCCCCTATGCAAAGCCAGGGGGTGTTGGTGTTGAGGAGATAGGTTTCTGAGAAGGTCGTTCCATAGGTATTTCCGTTCTGCGATGACACAGCTACCGTGGACTGCTGAAAGGATGGCCCGTTCCGGAAGGATGGGGTGAGAGACCCAGCAAGAGAGGACTTGTTGGATGTCCTGGATGATGTCGAGTTTGACATCCTTCGTCCCGAGAATCCAGATGTCGTGCCTGCCGGCAATTGCCGTAGGGAGGCCCAGAGCTAACTGGGTGGATTTGAGACGTTTGGAAGGGATTTTGGGTTCGATGATGATGAAGATATCGATTTTGTGAATTTTTCGAAGGCTGGTAATTCTCCGTAATGTAGGTTTATTGGCCAGACCTCGAACGTTCCAGGATAGGACGTTAAGCATTTAGAGGTTGTGGGGATGTTTTTTTGTTCCGCCTTGCGGCGGATCTAGTTTGGATGGTGGCGGTCTTGTCGGAGTCTGATTTGCTCCGTAGGGAGTCAACCGAGTTGACTTTCGCAGTTGTGGGCGGGTTGTGGTTGTGGCACTCGTGCGGGCTGGGGGAATGTCCTATTAGATTGCCAGCTGTGTCGAGTGCTATCTCCTCCGGGAGGATAAGGGAGTCGAGCTCGTACTCGGTCAGCAGTTGCTGGAGGGGGGCTCCTGCTGCTAGCGCTTGGAGGCCTCTCTTCACTTGGTCTGGTCCCAGGATGGCTAGGACCTCTTCGACTGGGATCGCACTGGGGGATTGGTGAGTTTCATTGGAGGGGAGTGGGGCCAGGGGGGCGGCCTCCTGATCAGAGAGGAGTTGTCGATGATCGGCGTTGCCAGCTTCGGTTGCGTCCTCCACGCGCGAGGATATGGGGGGGGGGGGGAGGGTGGCAGGTCGGAGGTGCTGGAGCCGTCTGGAGAGAAGCCTTGCTCCGGGTCCTCTGAATCGAGAATGGCAAATTGGTTGGAGGTCTCTATGTGTTGGAGAATGTAGGGGATCAGGGCCCTGCTCGGCGTTTCGCTGGACGCTGGCTCTCCGATACTGGAATCGAATCGAATGTGGGTGTTTGGAAGGGGAAGAATGGGCGACTGTGGGGGCTTCCCCACCGACAGGTCGTTGGCTTTCCTGGATGACTGCTTTTTAAGTTCCGGGTGCAGGCGGTGGCAGTTCTTGGGGAGGTGGCCCCTAAGGTGGCAGTGGTTGCAGAACAATACGTGGTTGTCGTAGATGATTTGTTGGGTGTGAGTATGGTTGCCAAGCTCGATGTTGATGAAGTTGGGTGGTTCGGAAGTGAGGTCTAGTTCAACACAGATTTTGGCATAGTGGGCTTTGGTGAGGTTACTGGTCTCGGGAGCCGAGGCCACATACGTCCTGAAGGAGTTGGCGATGCGCTTTAGCGCCGCGGGGACAAAGCAGATGAGGGGGAGGTTGGGGAGGGTAACCCAAGCTGCAACCGTGGCTGAGTCTTCTTTGGGATTGAATTCTGGTGACCATTTGATAATCTTCATCTGGTGGGTGTCAATCTTGTAGGTTCCCTTGGACCACAGGTCCTGTGATCGCGATCTGAAGATAGGTGAAGGAGAATGTGTCTGGGGTCGAGGGGGGCCACTCGGTAGTCGGTCGAGAGGTTCCATTTGGCGATCGCTTCCTGCACTCTGGGAAGTTTGGGGCATCCGTTGGAGAATTTGAGGATGAAGGTGTGTGGAAAGGCCGTTGACAGCGATGACAGTTCCATGTCGGAAAAGGGGATGACAGGGGTTGAAGCCTCTTGCGAATATTCGATATCTGGCAGATGGACGTCTGGGAGGATAACGCCCTTCGAGGGGAGGAGGTCCAGACGAAGCATGGCGGCGTAGGAGGGTTGAGCCGGGCCGGAGGAAGCAAGACCCGAAGGGGGAGAGCGGGGGATCACTAAGGCCTCGTTTGGTTCGCGGAATGGAAAGGAAAGGAAACTGATTCCTTGGTATTTCCTTTCCTTTAGGAAATTATAATTCCTATAAACTTTCCTTTCCGGTGTTTGGAAAGATCGAGATTATAGCCGGAATATATCTTTACTTTCCATTATAGTGTTTGGTGTTTGTAAGAAAAGGAAACAAAATCAAGTCAATTTTTCAAAAATACCCTCGTGCTAATAAAAATAATTATTACTTAGAAATATTTTTGTCTAAAAGATATTATGGATAAAAATGGTAAATAATATTATGAACATGGATATTTTGGTCAAAAATTTTTGTAATAAATGCGAGAAAGTTGGAGGGAAAGTGATTCCTTAGATAAATGGGAGGAACCACTTTCCCCCCTATTTTCCTACCTCTTGGGAATCATTTTCCCTTTCCAACAACTTTCATTTGGCTCCCAAACATAGGAAAGGAATCACTTTCCTTTCCCAAGCTCAAATTCCGGTAACCAAACGAGGCCTAAGGGGATTAGGGAGCTCGGGGCCGAAGGAGGAGGGTGAAGAGAGGGCCGGGGAGGGCTTCCCGGGCAGAGCGACGGGGGGGGGGGGGGGGGGGGGGGGGGAAGCGGAGACCACGCCGCCAAAGGGGGGGGGGGGGGGAGAGGGGGAGCTGGGACGGGATGACCGACACAGGGGGGAGTGTCTGGGGTCCCGCCGGAGGTGGACGGAGGTCGGGAGGGCAGGGATCGGGATCGATGGGTGCCCCCTCCAGGGGAGGGGAGCGGACATGTGCGAGCAAGGGTGGTGGATGAGCGGAAGGTGCCGGAGACTGGAAGGACGGGGGGACTGAGGGTAGGGGGGCGGGATGGCGCTGGGGTGCACTGGGAGAGAGGTAGGGAAGGGGTAAGGGGTGGGAGGTGCAAGGAAGATCGGTTAGATTGCGCAAGGGGACGGGGGCCCCCGAAGGAAGGGATTGACTGGAGGAGCGCAGATGGGCTAGAAGGAGGCCACTCCTGATGGGGCCCGCTGGGAGCACAGGGGGGATGCGCAAATGGGCGAGGGCCCCAAGCGGAAGATGGGTAATCAATCGATTGCGCAATGGGGGGAGCAGAGACCCAAGTTTGCTCGGAATGCGCAGAAGGGGGGGCATAAGCCCACGCCAATTGGGACCCGCGTGGGTCACTAGAGGCGCTGAATTGCGCATGGGAGGGGAGCTGGGACCCACGTGGGTCACTAGAGTCTCTGAATTGGGCATGGGAGGGGGGCTGGGACCCGCGTGGGTCACTAGAGGCGCTGAATTGCGCATGGGGGAGCTCCTGGAAAAGCGCTTGAGAGGGAACAGATTCCCACGCCTGCAGGGGCCCACGTGGGGCGCTGGAAAGCGCGTGGACGCGCTGTGCTCCAAAGGGGGCTGTAGCTGGCGATTGCGCAGGGGCTTGAGCCTGGGACTGCGCAGCAAGAGAGGCTGAAGTCCACGCCTGGTGGGACCCGCGAGGTGACAGGGGGGAGTAGCTGGGAAAACGTGCAGGGATGGCAGCTGATCCTGAGAAGACCGCCTCGGTGCTGACGCCAATGGTGGCGTGCCCGGGTAGCCAAAGGGCGAGGGGCCCAAGACCTGCACAGCTGGAGATCGCAGCTCCCGAGGGGGGAATGGGGGAGTTCGAAAATAAGGGAGGGGCGGGAACGAAGGGATTCTCCGAAGACCACCCGGCGGTGGAGGGAGCCGGAGCGGGTGGCACTCCCAGAGGGGGGGAAACACCAGGCGAAGTGGCGAGGCCACCCCTTGGCGGATGAGCTGGAGAAACGGGGGGCGCTCCTGGCTCCGAGAAGAGAGAGGAATCAGGTGGCGAGGGGGGGGGGGGGGGGGGGGGGGGGGGGGGGGGGGGGGGGAGGGCGGGCTTGGAGGGCGGCGGGGAGGAGCTGGAGACGAGCCAGCGCCTCGGGGGTCCATTGGAGAGCCATCGGAGGAGAGAACCGGGGTGTAACGACGGAGGCGGGCGAAGAGGGGAAGGGGGAGGAGGGAGTAGGAGGGGACGGGAGGGTGGCCGGCCTAAGCCGGTCAAGGGGAGGGGAGCATGCGAACGGGGAGAGCAGGGAAGGGGGGCATGCTGCCAAAAAAAAAAAAAAAAAAAAAATATATATATATATATATATATATATATATATATACATGCTACAAAAATATAATAAAAATCCTTAAAAAATTTAAAACTCAATAAATACCTTATAATGTATTTTAGGAAAATATTTTGCAAGCAGGATACCAAGAAGTTATACTTACTGCTAGTCTTTGATTTGTAAAGAAATCATATAAATATTTACTAACCATTTAATAAAAAATATAAAATATAAAATGAAAATATAATAAAATTTAAAAAAAATATGAGGGTTTATATCCTACAAGTTAGGTTTCAGTTAGGGTTCATTTGGTTGACTTGTTTGGACTAGAAACTTATTTATGCACCACTTAAACCACAATCAATGCATTGTGATAGTCCAATTTATATATGCATGTACCTATGTAGTTTAGGCCTATTTATTAGCTTTAAACCCTCTAGAATTTAGGTAACTAAGTCTACTTTATGTTAGGGTTGAGTCGGGGTTCCTTTGGGCTCTTGGTTTAAGTTATTTCGATACACAAGTAGCTTATTGTAGCTCACTAGATAATTTTTTCTAAAAAAATTTCCTACTTATTGTAAGGCAAAAACTCAAACACACGGAGACAAAGCTTTCTCGTATATTATCAACCACTCAAGTGCATCTTACAAGCTATCCCAACCTCTCTTTATATAGGGAGAGAGGTTGGGGGTTATGAAGAAATGAAGGGCCAAAGGTCATGTAGGTTACAAGGAGATGAAATGTGAGGAGCCATATGAGTTACAACACTCCCCCTTGGCTCTCCAGAAATTCTGCTTGTAAACATCTCTGAGTTTTTTCGTCTGTCTGTAGCTTGCATCTTCAAATTTGACCATCTACTTGTGCCTCGTCAAAACCTTGCCAAAAAAATCCAGTGGGAAAAAAACTTTGGTCGAAGGACAAAAGAGTACACACAGGTCAGTGTGATGGGGGTAAACTTAACCATTGCAAAAGTGCCTCGTCAAAACCTTGTCAGGGAAAACCCAGTGGGAAAAACCGCTGATCGAAGGACAAAAGAGTACACAATGGTTTAGAAGTATACACTGGATACTCCCCCTGATCACAATAGTCCTTAGTGAATAAGAGATTTGAAATGTGTCTCGTTAAAAACCTTGCCAAGGAAAACCCAATGGGAAAAAACTTGGTTTAAGGAAAAAATAGTACACAAGCATACATCAGGATGCTCCCCCTTTCACTCGTACTCGACAGGGCGCGGGATATACGCACAACATGGCATTTTGGGGGCGCTCGTTGGGGCGCTCCCCCTCACATGCACACAACAGGGTACGGGAAACATGTTTCACTTAGGCTAGCTCTGAAAGCTTCCTAAGTCCAATCGCTCTGACATGTTTCTGGAACGAGTGTTTTGGCAGTGACTTGGTGAACAAGTCTGCACGGTTATTCTCTGATCCAATGTGTTGCACTTCAATCTTCTGAAGCGCTTGTTGTTCATGTGTAAAGAACAACTTGGGCGATATGTGCTTGGTAGCATCCCCTTTGATGTAACCATGTTTCGCTTGATCAATAACAGCGGTATTGTTCTCATAGACGACAACAGGTTCATCTGGGTCATATGGAAGATCACATGTACTTCGAATATGGCCAATAACAGCTCGAAGCCATACACACTCTCTAGTCGCCTCATAGAGCGCGAGTAGCTCAGAGTGGTTCGTTGAAGTAGCCACTAAGGTCTGTTTGTGAGACCTCCAAGAAATTGCCGTATTCCCAATGGTAAAGACATAACCAGATTGGAAACGCCCCTTGTGCGGATCAGATAAGTATCCCGCATCGGTGTAGCCAACAAGGGTCGCGTTGCTTCGAGTGCCAAGAGCGTTGGACTCACTCAAAACCGCGTAGGGATAGAACAAGCCCAAGTCCGTAGTACCCTTAAGGTAGAGGAAAATGTCTTTTATGCCATTCCAATGGCGGCGTGTTGGCGCGGTGCTGTGTCGAACTAGACAATTCACAGCAAACGAGATGTCCGGTCTAGTACATTGGGCCAAGTACAATAAAGCGCCTATTGCACCCAGATAAGAGCACTCAGGACTCAATATCTCTTCGTCGTCCTCCTTTGGACGAAATGGGTCCTTAGTAAGGTCTAGAAAGCGGACGACCATGGGAGTAGCGGACGGCTTAACGTCAAAATGACTAAAGCGTCTCAACACCTTTTGGATGTAGTTCGCTTGATGGACAAGAATTCCATCTTTACGGTGCTCGATCTGCAGGCCGAGGCAAAACCGTGTCTTCCCAAGATCCTTCATCTCGAATTCCCTCTTCAGGATATCAGCAGTTTCTGACAAGTCTTTTTCGGTTCCTATGAGATTCATGTCATCTACATAGACCGCGATGATTGCGTATCCTAAAGTGGATTTCTTTATGAACACGCATGGGCAAAGTTCGTTATTAACGTATCCCAAACCGATCAAGTATTCGCTTAGGCGGTTATACCACATTCGCCCGGATTGTTTCAATCCATATAGCGAACGCCTCAGTCTAATTGAGAACAAGTTTCGTGGTCGGGAACTACTTGATTCAGGCATCTTTAGTCCTTCAGGGACTTTCATATATATCTCTGTGTCTAGATCCCTGTAGAGATAGGTTGTGACCACATCCATGAGCTGCATATTCAGTTTTTCGGAAACTACTAAACTGATTAAGTAGCGAAACGTTATGACGTCCATTACGGAAGAATACGTCTCCTCGTAATCAATTCCAGGGCGTTGTGAGAAGCCTTGCGCCATAAGGTGAGCCTTGTATTGCACAATCTCATTTCTCTTATTACGCTTCCTTAGGAAAACCCATTTGTGACCAACTGGTTTAACATTGGATGGTGTTGGAGCAACAGGTCCAAACACGCTTCTTTTTGCTAAGGAGTCTAGTTCAGCCTGGATTGTTTGTTTCCATTGTGACCAGTCTGTTCGTCGTTGACACTCGGCAACACTACGAGGTTCCATGTCATCATTGTTCATAATGTCAGTGGCCACTGAGTATATGAACACATCATCGATGACAGTTTTGTTTCGCTTCAAAATATCGTCTAAGCTAGCATACTCGACGGATATTTCGAGGTTATCGGCATGATTAGGAATAGGCATTTCATCTGGAACGCGCTCTTCTAATACATCGCCGTGATCCTTAATGATCTCATGTGGCAAAACATTTTTAACAAGATTTCTCCGCTTCCGGGGCAGAACATCTTTGGAACCAACCTGTCTTCCCTTCTTCTTGGGAATAGCGGCGGACTGGACGGCCGATGGCAGCGTCCTTTGCTCGGTGGGTTCGACCGAAGCAACATGTTTTACAGGAACATGGCGTCTCTCAGGGACGTCTATCCTTGCAGGCACATTTGCAGCAGGTATAATTGATCTCGTGACTTTTGCTAGGTCGCTAAATGCATCTGGCATTTGATTTGCAATATCTTGCAGACCTAGAATCCTCTGCACTTCCTTATCACTATGTGCAGAGGGAGGATCATGATGAGCAAAAGCGGGCATATGCCACGCTAATTTACGTCGTTCCTCATCAATGTTAGCGTGCATTTCTCCCCCTAACGACGGGAAGATTGCCTCATCAAAGTCACAATCCGCGTGTCTCGCGGTAAAGAGATCGCCTGTCAAGGGCTCTAAATAGCGAATAATGGACGGGGAGTTATAACCGACATATATTCCCCGTCGCTTCTGAGGTCCAAATTTTGAATGCCTTATCGGCTCAATTGGAATATTGACTAGGCACCCAAACACGCATAAATGTGAGATGTCAGGCTCACATCCAGTAACCAGCTGGTACGCGAAAAGTGGTTAGGTGGCCATGGGCCTCAGACGGACCAAATTTGTAGCGTGCAAAATTGCATAGCCCCATGCAGATAGTGGAAGTTTGGTACGCATAACCAAGGTCCGCACTATCACTTGCAGTCGCTTTATAAGAGCTTCTGCTAGGCCATTTTGGGTATGAACATACGCAACAGGATGTTCAAGATTTATTCCCAAAGTCATGCAATAATCATCGAAAGTTTTCGATGTAAACTCCACGGTATTATCAAGTCTAATAGACTTTATCGGATAATCCGGATGGTGAGCCCTTAACTTAATGATCTGGGCGAAGAGTTTAGGAAACGCTGCATTTCGGGTGGACAACAACACTACGTGTGACCATCTAGTCGATGCATCAACCAAAACCATGAAGTATTTAAATGGTCCGCATGTTGGTTGGATTGGTCCACAAATATCTCCATGAATTCTCTCAAGGAATTGGGAAACCAATCTCGTAGGTTTCACATGGAGTGGCTTGAGATTCGTCTTCCCAATCGAGCAGGCTTGGCATAGGCTTTTCGGATTTATAACAAAATTCTTTCCTCCAAGAGGATGCCCATGTGATGCATTCATAGTGCAAAGCATCGTATTTTGACCCGGATGACCCAGCCGGTCATGCCATAGCATAAAAGTCCTCTTATCAACTGGAGCTCGGCGAATGATGAGATTACTTTCGATATTTTGTATCGTAGTGAGATACAAACCACTTGAAAGACATTTCAACTTCTCCAAGATACGCTTTTGGCCGTACTGAGTGGAGGTAATGAAAAGATACTCGAAGCCATGTTCTCGAGCAGTTTCAATATGAAATCCGTTTTCTCGAATATCCTTAAAACTCAGTAAGGTACGACTGGACCTTGGAGAATATAAGGCCTCTGATACTTCAACGGGAGTACCATTGGACAACGAAAAACGGGCTTTGCCAAAACCTTGAACAAGGGTTGAGGGTCCCGAAATGGTTGTCACTGAGGTTACTTTAGGCGTATAGGAGATAAAGTATGATTTATCTCTCAAGATAGTTGAGTCGTTCCACTATCAACCAGACAATCTACTGTCCCGTGGTCCATGCCTATAAGTAAAGAAAATTAAAGTTTGTCACACGTTTGAGGAAAGTGCTCGAAATAGAACTTTAATTTATCGAGAAAACAGGAAATACAAACCACCAAAAGTTTCATGACTTAAATCAAATATAGATAGAAATAGAGATTTATTCTTCCATTTCTGCTACAAAATCGGGGGTCTCAAGATTTAGATTTTCGCACTCGATGACCAGATTTGCTTCGGCCCGGCGCCCCTTATGATAGTTATCAACTTCTTGGGGGGTCGCCCTGCAAGTCCGTTGTATATGACCATAAGTACCACATTTGTAGCAGAGAGTAGGCGCTTGGCCTTCCACTCTCGCTTTGGGACGACTGGCCCGTTGGTTCTTACCATGAGACTGCCTAGGAGTCAAAGGTCCTTGGTTCTTGTTAGAACCTCGCTTTGGGTGGCGAGACTTAAACTCGCCTATGTTCCTTGGCTGGGTCGACTGGCCCTTGTCTCGTTTCCACCGTGGATTTGGTCCACGGGGAGCGTTTGCATCAGGCATTGGAATTGCCTTTGTTCCAGCAGGACGAGAATTGTTGTTTCTCATTAAAATGAGACTGTTCTTCTCGTCTAGTAAAAGCTGGGTGATGAGCTCGGAAAACTTGGTGAACTTAGACTGACGGTATTGCTTTGGAGCAAGTTGTCAGTTGAAGGAAATGTGGTGTATGTTTTTTCCAATAGATCACTATCGGTTAATATCTCACCGCAGTATTGGAGAAGTGATCGAATCCTGCAGACTTCATTGTTGTAATCAGTTACACTTTTGAAGTCTTGGAAGCACAGGTTCAACCAGTCATGGCGTGCTTCAGGTAGCCATATGGTCTTCTGGTGGTCGAAGCGCTCTTTCAGAGAGTCCCATAGCGTCTTCGGCGAGGAGATTTCAATGAACTCCGACTTCATGGCGTCAGATAAATGCCTGCGGAATAGAATCATCGCTTTGGCGTTCATTGAGCGAGTGACTTCCACTTCACGCTCTTCCTCGTTATAGATGACGTCCAAGAGGCCCTGCACATCTAGATGGTTCTGCATGTCTTGCGTCCAGTCCAAGTAGTTCTTGCCAGAGGCTTCAAGGATGGAAAAATCAATCTTGATCGATATTTTTCTACAACAAGAAAAAAATCTTGATCAGTCAACATATAAAACGACAGGTTTATATGGATTTGGTTTGTATAAGCAACAACAAACAATCGTAAATAAAAAAACAACGGTTTTAAAAAAATAATTTTTGTTTAAAAATTATCTTATATCGATCGACGGGCCGATATAGAGAGGCCAATAAGTTTCTTGCAAAAATGCATAATTATAAATACAATTTGAGCAAAAAATAATATTCAGTCAACCCCTTTCAGTAGCTCTACGTGAATATGACCAGGCAGAAAAATGAGGGAGGAGGGTCACCGGGGACCTCTTAAGAACCAAGCCCCAAGTTCTTTCTGACATCATACCTAAGTAGGTGAGCCTATTCGGAGAGACTTCGTAAATTTTTTGTCAAATGTAAGAATAAATAAGATTTTTCAAAAAATTCACGCTATTTGCGAACTGTGCAAAATAGGTGACAATTTAGTGCGTGCTCAAAATGAGCGTTGCCTTTGAAAAATTATTAACCAAAAAGGTTATTTTTTGGGAGGCACAAATTTGGCGGTGCCAGAATTTGTTTATGTAGCCAAAACCATTTTTCAAATTTTTCAAGTTTGTTTTTTTCGTAATTACGCAAAAAAAACGTACAACATAAGCAAACAACAGCACACAAAAGAATTTGTGCCTAAGCAAGCGGCACCAAAAAAATGTCAACTATTTTTTCGACGTCTAATGAAGCAACGCCAAAAAAATAGCGAAAAAAAAATACAATTTTTTTACTACCCATTTGTTACAATAATTCACTGAGTAACATAAAAAATGCTTGTCGGGACGCAGATGGCACTGTGGCGCTCGCCGGGGCGCTCCAAATCCATCATCACCAAAAAAAATGTTAGCATCTAAATTCTTCATCAATCATGAAATTTTTTTTATTTTTTTCAGAAAAAAACTAACAAATATTTTGTTGGGATAAGTACTATTTAAACAAAAATAATTCTGAAATTGTTAGTTGAAAAAATTGCAGAAAAATGTCTTTTACCAAAATATATACAACAAGCTATTTGATAAACACGCCAAAATATATTTTGATTAAAAAAAAAATTTGAACAAAATATTGTGTTTTACCAAAGTATATTTTTGTAACAAAATATATTTGATTTAGTAGGAAGCAGAAACATATATTTGATAAACTTCGTGAACTCCTACTTGATGTGTAATAAACTTGCTCAAATGAAACATAAAACAAAGATTATGAAGTAAACTTATCCAGAAAGATAACACAAGCTTCACAACTATTAAAAATCTAACATGAAAATTGTGTATATAGGTACTTGAAATTAATCCGTAGCAGAAAAAATCAAACAGGACTGAAAAGTATTGGTTAAGACCAACCACGGATAAGTCAATATTAAAGATGTTCTCACTAACGATGTGAAGAAATAATTATCTTGGAAAAAAAATGTAACCATGGTAAAGAACAGCATTAACAGTAATGCAAAAAAAATTATATTCTTCACAAACAACATTCCACATGCATCACATATTCAAAAAATATTGTACCACTCTTATTCTAGCTAAATTTTGTATATGACAGAAACATAAACTTTAGATGAAAACTTTTGCTTTCAAACTATTGTTTTCAAACCTTTAGATGAAAACAGAAACTTTTGTATATGACAGAACAACTTTTGTAGAAAAATTAATTCTAGCAATTTTTCGTATAACAAAGTAAACAAAGCAATTTTTCGTTGCTGACAGAACAACTTTTGTATAAAAAAAAATTACCTTTCTTACCGTATGGTGGAAGAAAGTGAGAAAACGATTGCGAATACGCGGGATCGGCGACGAGCGACTGGGTGCGCGCGGGGCAACGGTCGGCGGACGTCGAGGCGAGCGGTACGTCGGGTCTCCGGCGTTGCACGAGCAAAGTACTGATAACGTATTGTAAGGCAAAAACTCAAACACACGGAGACGAAGCTTTCTCGTATATTATCAACCACTCAAGTGCATCTTACAAGCTATCCCAACCTCTCTTTATATAGGGAGAGAGGTTGGGGGTTATGAAGAAATGAAGGGCCAAAGGTCATGTAGGTTACAAGGAGATGGAATGTGAGGAGCCATATGAGTTACAACACTACTAATTTATGGGTATTTAGAGAGTGTGTAAGGACCCAATTGAGTGGGACACAAGCTATATGAGTGTTCTAGGGTTAGTCTAGATCATGATGCTCCTATGGTTCAAAAATTTGGGTTAAAATTATGCCTGCAATTTCGATTGGAAGGGACATAGGTATTTGACATATTTTGAACTACAATTTTATATGTAAATATTGTGCTATAAAAATGAAGCACAAGGAGATGTGTTTGAGAGGGACATGAATGGTATAAATGTAGAGGGCTCGAGTAGGTCATGCATGCAAATTTTGTTGGAGGAAACTAGCTAGTGTTGTGCTGCTTATAAGAAAGCTACGAGAAAGGGTATATAAGTCAATTAATATTGCAAATGCTCTTAAATAATTATTTAGTAATTGTAATAAATAAATAAAAACCTAATATTTATCTAACTTATTTAAAGCGGTTTGCTCTCTTTTGTTCGTGCAATTTGCTGTGACATATAGTACATGACTTCACTAAACATATCGTTGAAGTCCATAGGAGAAATATCTACAACTCTAGAATTTGAACATAGAAATTGATTTTCTGCGCATATTTTACCTTTGTTTTTGGCGACAGATTGTGCATACATATTTTGTCTTCTAGAAGATTTGCTTAGAGGAGAATTGTCCTTCTTTTGAAGTGCTTGGCACACTACACTTAGTGTGCATATATTTGAATTGGCGCATGTCAACCGACCTTTTGGCATCATCGTGAATTCCTCTACCAAGATCTTGTTGACTAGCACCAAGTTTGTTGTTGAGAGTGCATCGCAACTTCTTGCCCTTGGCGTGCATACGGGCATGGCTAAGGATATCGTCCATAGAGCTATGGACTGCAATCACTTGAGTGTTATTGTTGACAAGTTACTCCTCATCACCGCAGGCCAATACGTCCTTCCCTTTCTCATCAACGACGTTGGGATAGAAAAAATGGGCCTTGGGTAGCTAAATTGTGCGAGTCTTCTTCGACTTTGCAAATGGTGAAGAGCTTGAGTGTCCCTCCGAAAGCATGTTCTCAAAAGCTTGTTGGTCGAATTCGACGACCAACGTATCTTGTATTGCTCCTATCAACGCAATATCAGATTATGCCACTACCTTCTCATCGGTGGAGAAGCTCGTCCCCAGTAGAGTCATCATTTTGTTTACTATGAACAAAAAGTTTATTCAACTTTCGTATTACAAACATTAGATTATTGCTTTAAATAACAAAGAATCCTATAAAAGAAATTCTATGTATAATTAAATAAAGTAAAATCTGAGGAAAAGTAGCAATGGAGGTTGAATCGGTGCGTGTCTCATTTTCTCCGCTGACTACCTGAGGCGAAGATGGAAAAATCTTGCTAATTATCGAACTCAAAACACTGTTGAGAAAAGTCTGGAAGCAAGTAGGCTCAAGATCCAAGCTTTCAATTCCCTATAATAGCACTAATCCTAAGGTATTTATTGTCATCAACACTGTTACGAGTAATTTGAGATTCTACGCAGAAAATAGGCAATATCCACTTTTTTTACCTTTTCTTCATAGAAAGAATGGATAACTGCTATCCACTACGCACTTTTATCGACTTTATTGCTTGTAAACAATTCGGCCTATATGTCACATGGCAACAATTAGAAGGAATACATGACTTATATCCCAGTCATAGGAACAACTATCGCTCCACGTTCATCAAAATTTGTGCAATAAACGTATGAGTCTTCTTCGAGCACTTCACGGATCACTAACATTTAAGAAAAGAGAAAATAATGATTTTTGCGCACAAAATACACTAAATTTATGAGAGAAATCAAATTTATGTACAAAAATCAACATCTGGCACTGTCTCACTGGCAACCATAATGTGTAATGATTTTCTGATGCAATCTTCTGCACATCTTGGGGCACACGAAGTCAAAATAATTATTAAGCAAATTTTCTGATGATGGCTAGCATTCAATGGGTGGGGTTTTGACATTTTTTCCTCTACTGCAGGAGGGCAAATTCTTTGACGGAGAAGTTGAACTCCAGTTTTGCGACGAGAAGTGCAATATTCTATGCTTCTATATCGGCACCTATGGAAGCCCATCCTGATTTTCCTAGTTCTGATAAGTTACCCCTTGATATGCTGGCAATGGTAGCAGAACCAAGAGCCGAATTGGCCTTACCAATTCATGTAACTCTACGAAGGACTTTGTATTGAGCCTGTTGCCAAAAGTTGTTACCGTAATTAGAGTTCCACAGATGTGCAAGAGAGAGAGAGACATTTGAGTATGCTACCATAAATAAGGATGCGACACTCGGGTCATATCATCTCATTAGGGTAAATGTGAAATAGCTTCAGTTGCTTCAAAACAGTAGTCCCCCTGTAGGATTATTGAGCACCTCTAGGAGGGTGAATAGAGTGAGTGTGAGTGCAGCGAAAAATAATCATCAATTTAAATTTTAAACTATGACAGTAAATAAGAGACAGTAAATAAATAAAGCAAGAGATAGAGAGATCAAACTCAGTGACACAACGATGTATACTGGTATCCCTCTGAGAGAACTAATCTAGTCTCGAGTACTCTTGCTCGATATTAATCCACTAAGGAAAAAGCTAATTGAGAGCTTGCAGTCTCTTACAACACCGTGCTTGGTGACAAGTGCATGACCAACTTCACAACATCGTGCTTGGTGACGAGCGCACGACCGGCTCCACAACAAAGATAATTGCTGTACTTTGAACAACCTCTTTACAACTCTTGAACACCAAAAGACTCTAGATCGAAGTAGATATTACCGGCTTTTGGCTAAGAGGAGTATATGTGTGATATGAAAACTTTTGATCGGTTGAAAACACTTATTGAATAGAGAAAAAACTGATAAAGAATGAATGAGTGATTTGAAATAAAAAACTCTCTCCTATTTATATGTGTTTTCTGAGACCGAACTCGGACAGAGTTCTGATGCAAAGATTTCGCATATGTACGTTGCATGCAGATTTAGAGGCAACGAATATTTGAATTCAAACAGACCGAACTCGGACAGAGTTCAGACCGAACTCAGGCCGAAGTCGGTTTGAGTTCTGTCTATGAGAATTTCGAATATTTGTCAAATTCTGTTGCAAAACTGATTTTGAACTTTTAGAAAAATGGATTGGGAATAGGTAGGCTTTTTAGAAAAGTGGACTGAGATTAACCTAAGCCAGTATTTTCTAGTCGATCTTACAATTTAAATCCGAGACTCAATAAAGATAAAATACATAATAAATTATAAAATGACTCGGACTGGATCCCAATGAAAGTAATCTTCAGATTTATGATTTATGTGCTTGATGATGCAGTAGTACGATGCTTGTTGATATTGATTTCATACGTCCTGAAATTATTAGCAGCAGTTCGTATATTTTGTGTATTGACTTAAGTCCATGTCGATTATTAAAATCGGGTGTGACCATGGAATGGGCCAACAATCTTCCCCATTTTGATAATTGACAAACTTGAGTCGATAACAAAATATATCAAAAAAATAGAACAAATAAAATTTACCTGAACAAAATGGTTTTGTTTTGGATTGTATGCTTTCTCTGATTTTTTATTTTTGGGTATGTACTCTATCTCCCCCTTTGTCAATATAAAAATGGCTTTGGCTCCCCCATAATGTGTGAAGCCAACAATTTTCAACAAACAAACAAAGTGAAACTAAAGAGATAACCAAATAACACAAAGTGCATAAAAAGATAACTAGTACTGAAATAAACTGATAATGTCATGCATAAAACTGAACGAAAGATACAATCATCATCATAAACTACTAATAAGCTGTCTAACTAAAAAGTTTAGACAAAAAGAAAATAAAAACTACATCATAAGATAGATCATCAGCTAACATCCTATCCACTATCCACTAGCTCAAAACCGTATCACATAGTGGGGTCGTCACCACCAGGAGCATCCGGAGGAAAGTAAGCAGCAGTAGGATCGATGTAAGGAAAAGTCGCCCCATCTCTGAACCTGGGTCCTGGGAAGCCTGGGTGAGGAAGAATAGTCACTGGATGTGATGGGTCCTGTGATAGACTCCAGTGGAGATCAGCAATGCCATTCCGCAACACCTGAGCCTGGGTGATGTGGCAGAACTCTGAGTCGAGGTAGCTCTGATGATGTTGCGCAGAGAGAGCAACAAAGTCATCAAACCGCTAATAGAATCCTGGGTCAAAACCCGGAGCAGTGGCTGGAGCTGGAGCTGGAGCATCAGGTGGAGGAGCCTCAGCGTCAGCCTCTGGAGCAGGCTGAGCTCCAGGAGGCAGAGGTGGAGTAGGGTATCGACGAGATCTGTTGAGCTCTATGGCTATGGAGGAGTAGGCACAGGTTTGAAGATCAATTTCAAACCTTCGAAAGATGGAAGCCAAGTGCACAGGATAGACCAGGTTGCGTCCTGCATTTCTGCAGTTCAGCATCCAGGCCATCATGGTCTTGGGGATAGAAAAAGAAATGCTAAAATAGATATGATACATGGCGGACAGCTCTAATAAAGTGATCTCATCATATGATCCTTTCTTTGGAAGGAGAACTGAGAAAATAAAACGATGGAGTTCATAGAAGTTTTGGTTAAGATCTTTTAAAAAGACTCTTCTAGGATTAGGTCGTGGATGGCAAAGCAGTTCTTTGAAGGAGTCGAGAGTGACACCTTCTGGGAATTGGATATGATGGATATCCACAAGAGCTTCACCCACATCAGGAACATGGAAATATTCGCTGATATCAGTGGCGCTGAACTCCAATTCTTGTCCAGCAACGCAAGAATAAAAGTTTTTGTTTGGTTTTACTTGCAAGTTGCAGTAGAACATACGGACAGCATTGTCGTAGATGTTCTCGACTACTTCGAAGAAGTCACGATAGCCGAGATGGTCAAATGTGGGAGCGTATACAAAAAAAATAGTAAAGTTTACGCAAGCTCCAACATATATTCTACGACTAGATAATGAATCAAACCAAAGGTCAGAAAATTCCTTATCAGGAAATAGACCAGAGTCAAAATCATCTAAACCTAATGGTCTGGCTGTACTGAAAGACTAGTGGGGACATAGTCGAACGAGGAAGATCCTGTTTGTGATCCTGTTTGTGAGGGATCAACCTGTCTTCTCTGACGCTTGGGAGCCATAGATGAGAAGAAAAGGAAATTAAAGTACCTTAGAAAGGAGGAAGAAGATGAAGTAGAGTAGCCCACTAGAACTCCTTGAAAGCTTGAAGAGAAGGATGAGAAAGAAGTTTTGGGAGTAGTAGAAGGTTTTTCACGAGTTGGTTGTGTGAAAAAGAAGAAGAGATGAGGGGTTTATAAAGGGCTAGGGCCGGCTGTTCGGTTTTGGAAGCTGAACAGCGCCGACTGAACTCGGCCAGAATTCGGTCCGAACTCGGTTAGAGTTCGGTCCGAGTTCGATTACTTGTATTTTCGAGGTAATAAATACAGTTTTGGTGTTTTAAATTGTAACTTTATGACTGTTGACTTCTATATTTAATAACGTTTATTACTTTGGGTTAGCTGTAGGGGTACTGTCCTAGCTAACGGAGGTTCACCGGAAAACACTTAAGTACCGCTTCGCTTCGACCGTAGTTGTGCTGACAGACAGATCCTTTGTAGGCTTGTACCCAAAATAATTTTCGTTAAATAAATTTTAAAGTTTTGAGTCATAAGATTAAATTTAATTACCATACTACACTATGAATCTAAAAATTCAAGTATATCAAGCTCTCGCCTCATTATGTTAAAACGGTCTTCCGCTAGTGGTTTTGTGAAAATGTCTGCTAGTTGATGATCTGTGTCAATAAACTCTAAGCAGATATCCCCGTGCTGTTGGTGATCACGTAAAAAGTGATGACGTATCTCAATATGTTTTGTGCGTGAGTGATATACAGGATTCTTAGTCAGATTAATGGTGCTAGTGTTATCACAATAAATAGGAATCTTAGTGTAGTGCAGATTGTAGTCTTCTAGGGTTTGCTTCATCCACAAAATTTGAGCACAGCAACGTCCTGCGACAATATACTCAGCCTCAGTAGTTAATAATGCTATAGAATTTTGCTTCTTGCTAAACCAAGAGACTAAGGCCTTTCCTAGGAAATGATACGTACCGCTGGTATTTTTACGGTCTACTTTGCATCCTGTAAAATTCGCATCTGAGTAACATATTATGTCAAAGGATTTGGTTTTAGGATACCACAAGCCGACTGTAGAAGTTCCTTTAAGGTATCGGAAGATACGCTTAACGGTACTTAGGTGTGATTCCTTAGAATTTTCCTGGTATCGTGCATGGATGCAAACACTGAACATAATATCAGGGCGACTAGCAGTTAAATATAATAAGCTACCAATCATACCTCGATACTTACGCTGGTCGACAGGTTTGCCACTTTCATCAGAATCAAGCTTTGTGGATGTAGCCATTGGAGTTACGATTGGCTTTACATTATCGAAGTCGTACTTTTTCAGTATATCCTTCGTATACTTGGCTTGATTGATGAATGTTCCCTTTGAGTGTTGTTCGATCTGAAGTCCTAGGAAGAAGTTCAGCTCTCCCATCATACTCATCTCAAATTCACTCTGCATACACTTAGCAAACTCTTGACAAAATTTTTCATTAGTAGAACCGAATATAATGTCATCAACATATATTTGCATAAGAAGAATGTCATAATTTAAAGATTTGATAAACAAAGTTGTATCAACTCTTCCTTTTGAAAAACCATTATCAAGTAAGAAGGCACTTTGGCATTCATACCAAGCACGATGTGTCTGTTTGAGTCCATAGAGTGCTTTCTTAAGCTTGAAGACGTGATCAGGTTTTTAAAAATCTTCAAAACCAGGGGGCTGTTTCACAAAAACTTTCTCTTTTAAAAATCCGTTCAAAAATGCACTTTTTACGTCCATTTGAAATAATTTAAAATCATTAAAATATGCAAATGTATAAAACATGCGGATGGCTTCTAGTCTAGCAACATGAGCATATGTCTCGTCATAATCAATACCTTCTTCTTGATTATAACCTTGTGCCACTAGACGTGCTTTGTTGCGTAGAACTTGTCCATCTTCACTAAGTTTATTTCGGAACACGTATTTGGTACCATTTATCGATTGACCAATAGGTTTAGGAACAAGTTTCCAAACTTGGTTTCTCTCAAATTGATTTAGTTCCTCTTGCATGGCATCAATCCAAAACTCATCAGAAAAGGCATCTTCTATATTCTTAGGTTCTATTTGAGAAATAAAAGCTACATTTGCTGCTATTTCAGAATCCCTAAGAGAGAAGCGTGTACTTACACCTTTTGATACATCACCTATGATGAGTGTCTCTGGATGATCTGGTAAAACTTTAATGAATTAAATTTTTGAGTCAGATCTTCCACATGACTCTTCTCATTTTTTGCTTGTACATCTTCATTATCACTGTCGCTAGATCTGTGAAGCGTTAATGGATTTAAATGTAGACCTATATGCTTTGTTCTTTTTATAGTCATCACATACCATATCTCTCTTGAATAGAATCTCGGGGAGTCCTTTTACCAACTTTTTAGTGCTCAGTCGTGAGATAGTGTCCATATTTGCATGCCCTAGTCTCATGTGCCATAGCCAGCGTTCATCTAGATTAGCTACTAGGTATCTTCCTGCATTATTAGTACTCTCCAAAAAAATATAAATATTGTCTTCTCTAATCCCTTTATATACGGGATCACCAGATGACATATCATATATAGTACATTTGTTTTTTACAAAATTAATACCATAACCATTATCAGCTAAATGACTTATGATTAGTAGGTTATGTTTTAATTCTGTGACTAGACAAACATCCTTTATTACAGGATAAGGAGATATACCGACAATGCCATTACCAATAATATCACCTATCAAATTATTTACGAAGGAGACGTATCCTTCTTTCTTCATTGATAGCGTGGCGAACAAAGATGCATCACCAGTCATGTGCCGCGAACATCCGCTATCGAGGATCCACTTGCTTTTAGCATGAGAGGGTTGAGGGTCCACCTACAAAACAAGTAGATGAATCCTTTGGTACCCGTTTACTGAAGGGTCCACATTGATTAGTTTTAGGTCTCCAGAATAAGGTGCGATTGTCAACAAGTTTCCTTGTTAGACAATACTGTGATATGTGTCCATGTGTACCACAATATGTGCAAGTAAGTTTAGAACCAGTGGTAGTAGAAACTGTGTTGACATGCTTGTTTGGTTTCTTGGAAAACCTATAAGTGAAAGCATGGTGATAGTCGTGTTTCCTTCGTGTTTTCTGATTTTTAGTCCTCTTAGGTGTATGCTTAGCATTAGGACTAAACTTAGGCTGTGTCACAGGTATTGCCTGTTTGCCTAACTTGATTTCTAACTTTTTAGAAATCGCAACAGACTCTTCATATCTAGCAGTCATATCTGAGAGTCTTTGTTCTATGACTAAGTGCTTCTTCTTCTTCTCTATGTCATATAACTCTTGTATTTTGACATAGTCTCTTTCTTTCTTATCAACCTTGAGGATAGCCTTATGATAGTCTACCTTGAGTTTGGCTATCTCTTCTGTGTTACCGGTAGTAGACGTCTCTTTAATATCTTCAATAAGATTGGACAGTCTAGCTATCTCAGTTGTGTATGCCTTAATCTCTTTTTGAGATTGCTTATACTTGTCAAGCACAGTTCTGTGATCTTCAAGTAATTCACTAAAGGCATTTTCTAGTTCATCGAAAGTAAAATCATCATATAGAGGGTTTGAGGATACCTTATCAAACGCCATAAGACAGACATTGGCATTTCTGCAGGGTCTGTCCTCTTCCTCTGTATCACTGGCATCGTTTTCATGTCAGATGCTTGTGTTAGCATACTTTCGACTGGTTGTTGCTTTTCTGCTTGATCTTGATCTGTCATATGGACTGCTTTTCTTCAAAGTTGGACAGTCCTTTTTCATGTGCCATGACTTCTTACATCCGAAGCATATGGTTTCATCTTTATTAATTTCTTGGATATCTCTCTTCCTTCTGTTTAATTTCTCAAACTTTAGGAATTTTTTGAAATTCTTCACTAGTAGGGCTTGTTTGTCACTACTTGATGATTCTTCGTCAGAATCATTACATGAAGATTTTCTGGCTTGAGCTTTGAAGGCAATAGATTTTTCTTTTGGAGTTGCTTCTTCAAATTCTTGCAGATCAAGCTCATGGGTCATGAGCTTGTCCATCAGTGTTTCCAGAGACATGGTGGTGAGATCGTTTCCTTCAATGATTGCTATTGCCTTCGGGTTCCAGTTCTTGGTTAGATCCCGTAGCACTTTTCTGATCTTCTCATGATTGTTGTAATCCTTACCAAGAGATTGCAAAGGATTAGTAATATCAAGGAAACGTGTGAATATCTGTGTAATTGACTCACCGGGTTTCATCTTAAAAGATTTATATTCCTGTGTACTGATTTTGGATTCCTTCACTTGGGATGTACCTTCATGAGTCACCTCAAGAAGTTTTCAAATCTCGTGAGACATCTTACAGGTTGAAACTCTGTTGGACTCCGTTTTGTCAATTGCACAGAACAGTGCGTTGATGGCACGAGCATCTAGACTAGCCTTAGCTTTTTCAGCTTCTGTATATTTGTCATGAGGCTTGTCTACAAGCTGACCGTCAATCACTGTAGGTGCCGGTTTCTTATAACCGTCAACGACTATAGACCAAAGATCCAAGTCAAGAGACTTTAAGAAGAAAGTCATATGTGTTTTCCAGTAGGTATAATTTGTACCATCAAATAGTGGAGGTCTATTTGTGGATTGTCCTTCACCGTTGAATATTGATTTCATGGCTGCCATATATACTCTCTGAGGTTTGTTATATTAGAATATAATCGGCTCTGATACCAATTGTGGTATCGTTGAGCGCCTCTAGAGTGGGGGTGAATATAGTGAGTGCGAGTGCAGCGGAAAATAATCACCAATTTGAATTTTAAACTATGGCAGTAAATAAGAGACAGTAAATAAATAAAACAAGAGATAGAGAGATCAAACTCAGTGACACAGCGATGTATATTGGTATCCCTCTGAGAGGACTAATCCAGTCTCGAGTACTCTTGCTCGATGTTAATCCACTAAGGCACAAGCTAATTGAGTGCTTGCAGTCTCTTACAACACCGTGCTTGGTGACAAGTGAACGACCAACTTCACAACACCGTGCTTGGTGACGAGGGCATGATCGGCTCCACAACAAAGATAATTGCTGTACTTTTAACAATCTCTTTACAACTCTTGAACACCAAAAGACTCTAGATCGAAGAAGATATTACTAGCTTTTGGCTAAGAGGAGTATATGTGTGATATGAAAACTTTTGATCGGTTGAAAACACTTATTGAATAGAGAAGAGAAGATAAAAAA
Source organism: Iris pallida (assembly GCA_029216955.1). Classification (NCBI taxonomy): domain Eukaryota; kingdom Viridiplantae; phylum Streptophyta; class Magnoliopsida; order Asparagales; family Iridaceae; genus Iris; species Iris pallida. Next base: position 1,928,841 of record JANAVB010011798.1, on the reverse strand, counting down.
TGAATGAGTGATTTGAAATGAAAAACTCTCTCCTATTTATAGGTATTTTCTGAGACCGAACTCGGGCAGAGTTCTGATGCAAAGATTTCACATATGTACGTTGCAGGCAGATTTGGAGGCAACAAATATTTGAATTCAAACAGACCGAACTCGGGCCGAACTCGGTTTGAGTTCTGTCTAGGAGAATTTCGAATATTTATCAAATTCTGTTACAAAAATGATTTTGAACTTTTGGAAAAATGGAATGGAAATTGGTAGGCTTTTTAGAAAAGTGGACTGAGATTAACCTAAGCCAGGATTACCTAGTCGATCTTACAATTTAAATCCTAGACTCAATAAAGATAAAATACATAATAAATTGTAAAATGACTCGGACTGGATCCCAATGAAAGTAATCTTCAGATTGATGATTTATGTGCTTGATGATGCAGTAGTACGACGCTTGTTGATATTGATTTCACACGTCCTGAAATAATTAGCCGCAGTTCGTATATTTTGTGTATTGACTTAAGTCCATGTCGATTATTAAAATCGGGTGTGACCATGGAATGGGCCAACACCCCCTTCGAAAAAGAGCTCGAAAAAATTAACAAAACGCTACACTAGTAGTGAGGGTCAGTTCCTGTTCTACGAAAGGAACTGGAAGCATCATGTATTGTCCTAGTCTATATTGTCTAGAATGTTTATTTGAGTTGTTGAGTTGATGGTCGTGGTGTACAAGTGATAGGCATGAGTCTATCATCCATTATTTGAAAATTTGTTGTACCAAAATTAATTTCAACTAAATTAGCGGCAATAAAACAAAATTTGATAAATTAGGACCAAAGACATGTTCCGTCATGAGAGATGGCGAAACTGGAGCATACCAAGATTTTCCCAACATAGTTGGTGGAAATTTGTCATTGCCAAATTTCAGCCAACCTAGTTGGTGAAAATGTTGCGGTCCGGCGAAAATAGTATTTTTTTTCCTTTCTTTTTTATTTTTGGTTTTGTTTTTTTTATTTTGGTTCTTTTAGTTTGGTTTAATCTTTTATTTTAATTTGTGACTATCTATACTATAGATAATAACAAAATATATTAGTTAATATATTATTTATTTATATTTATTAATTTTATATTAACAAATAGATTTTGTTATTATCTATATTAGTTAATATACAAATTAGTATAGATAATATACAAATTATCTATATTATCAAATAAATATACAAATTAACATATACTAATAAATATATACATATTAAATTTGGTATATATTTATTTCTATTAATAACAAATTGATATACAAATAAATATAGTACTATAGACAATAACAAATTAATATAGATAATATATTTATTTATTTATTATTATCGACATTAACTAATATGGATAATAACAAAATCTATTAGTTTGTATCAAATTAATTTGTATTTATTTGAATATATTAATTTGTATATATTAATAAATTTATTTGTATACTAATATATTATTATCTATATTAATTTGTATATATTAATAAATTTATTTGTATACTAATATATTTACTAGTAGTGTGCACATGAAAATGCACGTACGAAAAAATGTTAAAAAAATAAACTTAAAAATAAACTTAAATTTGTTATAAAAATTGCAATCCTAGGATTTGATCTCAAGCAACCAAAAAAAGTACTCCTACCATAACCACTTGAGTCAGATTTATTTAGTTATAGATAAATCATATTAGATAGTTAAATACTTAGTTAATTTTTTAAATAATTAATAAAAGATTAAGGTAGTTATTTGTTATTATTTATTAATTTATTTAAATGGTTGATGACATACGTACGACTTGGACGGCTCACTTTTGAGCCGTTTCCAAGCCTCATTATATATTAGAATATTTGTATATAAATTAATATGGCTAGTAACAAAATTGATTTTTTAATATAAATTAATATGTATAATAAATAGACCAACAATAAACCCATTCCAATAAACCAAAAGTAAACCCATTCCAATAAATCCAAATAAACCCATTGCAAACACCAACATTTACCATATTTTCGCCTACGAAGGTGGCAAAATTTTAAAGACCCAAAATTCCGCCAACCAAGTTGGCTGAATGTTCCTTTATTCAAACATGTTTCGTTACAACTAATTTAATTTAATTTCTTTACAACAAATCTTATGTAAAATATATTGAGGAGGAGCATATTTACTAGTTACATCATCTTCTTGTTGTATCTCAATATTAGGCATTGTAAGCTCTCACTAAGCTCATAGGTCAAAAATTAAATTATAGGTTAGGTTTAACTAAATTATGTTAAAGTTTGCATTTTGATTAAATTTTAAATCATAATTTGCGTTAAAATCATAATTTAGTACAACATCCTGTCCTCTCTCTTCCCGAACCCCTTCTCCAAACCCCTCCCCTAAAACCTCACCCCTTTGAATTCCTCTATACACCCATCCCACCCCTCCCTTCATCGGAATACTACCTCCTTGCACTTGTTCCTATCATCTTGCCTCCTCCGTTCAAGGACAGCCCTGGCCCAGGACAGGCCGGACGACGACTCAGGGCCCCAAGACGAAATAGGACACCAACATAGATCTATCTACATTAGAAGAGTATGTATCATGTGTCATTCTTAACAAAATAATATAGTGGTGTAGTGGTTATAATGTTAGACTTTTACTTTACAAGTCCTTGGTTCAAACATTGGTTGTAACAAATATTAGAGAGCAACCAGAGGAAGGAGAGCAACCAAAGAATGAGAGAGACGGGTGGTGGCGTAGGATGATCGGTGATCGAGATGATGGCATATGATCATCGGACTCCTGTAGGTATGATCATCAGATTCTTGTGGTGGTGTGTAGTCTTTATTACATCTATGCAAGTAAAAAAAATAGAAATAGAAGATAGGAATATAGAAATAGGAATATGAAATAGGAAATAAAAAAAAAAGGAAATAAAACATAGGAAATAAAAAATAAAAAAAATAAAAAAATAAAAACTAAAAATAAAAAAAAAAAGTAAAAAAAAAAAAAAAAGTATTAGGGTCCGAAAATAGGAAAATAGAAAATAGGAAAAGAAAATAAAAAATAAAGAAAGTAATAAAGTCTCACATATAAGATGATATTAGGGTTTGTACCTCAAAAAATTTCAACGTTAGTGCTGAAAATTGAACGAACGAGCTCGAAAAAATTGCGTTCGAACTCGGTTCGACTAAACGATCGAACGAGTTTCATTCGAGCCGAGCTTAAGGTCGAGCTTAAAAATGGTCTTTGAACTCCATTCGATAAATGTTCGAGCTCGACAAGAATTAGCTCACAAGCTCGGACGAACACAAACCGAGCCCGAGCCAAAACCGAGCCAAATTCCTATTAAACTTGTTGTAGAAGTCATTAATGGTTACTCTCAAGTTTTAAAGACTTTTTATTGAATTACTTATGCTATTTATGTAATAAATTACCATCATATAAAAATAAAAAAGTGTAAAATTTCTAAGACAAAATTTATACACATCCATAAAAAATCCATAAAAAAATATAATAAAATTTATAATACTACAAATCGAGTATAGTTCGAACCAGTTCGCGATCAAGACCAAGTCGAACAACCTATGGTCGAACTCGGTTGGAATACCACTTCGAACATAAAAAAAAAAAAAATTAAATTTGATCGAGCTAGGTATCGATCTACCCACGAACGAGCTTCGAACCGAGTATTAAACGAGTCGAGCACGAGCCAAACACGAACGGTTTGAATCGTTTTACAGCCCTACCAACCTGAAACAATGATTTGAGACCTAAATATTAATGTTGTACAATCAGGGCCGGGCCTGAGTTAATGGGGGCCCTAGGCAAAATTTTAAAATGGGGCCCATATATAATATAAAAAAATTGAACTAAAAAGTGATACAGCCAACTCTTGTGTACAAGTATAAAAAAATTGAACTAAAAAGTAATACAGCCAAGGCTAGAACCTAAGACCTCTTATGTACAAGTATAACAAACTACCACTACACTACAAATGTTTTATAATAAAAGAGGATCATATTATATATTAGTTCTATTTTCAATATAAGATTACTAATATATATATATACATTTAAATTAATTTTTTTGGGCCCCCAAATTTTATGGGGCCCTGGGCGGTCGCCCTGGCCGCCCTGGGCCAGGGCCGGCCCTGTGTACAATTTGGAGACCCAAAATCTAATATTAACTTATATTAGAAATGAGACATAAAAAAATAAAAAATTTAAAATAAAATTAAAAACTAAAAATTAAAAATTAAAGATTTAAAATTAAGATAAAACTTAAAATTAATAAAAATAATAAAAAAATTTAAAAAATATAAAATAAAATATAAAATATGAAATATAAAAATGGAAAGCAGAAAGTAAAAAATATAAAATATAAAAATAGAATAAAAAACAGAAAATAGTAAAAAAGAAAGTAATGACTGAGAAAGACTAAAACGTAATGGATAGAAGACCAAAACGTTTATGTGAGGGAACTATTCTGTTTATAATGAATCAATTGTGTTGGAACTCTAACACATTAAGCATGACAATTAGGTGAAATTAAATTTTAAACCAACTACAATTTGAATGTGGTGAAAGAGTAATTTGGACATAAAAAAGTATGACATAAGAGAAGAGTTAAAATATTCATAAAATATACCAAATCTCTCTCTCCCTCTTTCCTGATAGATTTTATCCAAATAGTTTTATTGTATATTTATTAAGTGCTTCAATAGGAGCTGTCTACCAAATAATGTACAATAATTAAACTTTTACGGGGTCCGGTCAAATGTTAAATTCTATTGTATTAATTGTGCTTTGAAATGTTCTATTGTATTAATTGTGCTTTCAAATGCTTACATATGTTTTTATTAACAATGACAATTAGTCAATTTCCAATTTCGGGAACGACCTCAAGATAGTGACTTTATAACTTCTTTATGTTTTTATTAACAAAGACAATTAGTCCATTTCCAATTTCGGGAACGAGCTCAAGATAGTGACTTTATAATTTCTTTAATTTATTTTATGTATTGCGTTTAGTAAGCCACTGAAAAGTCAGAAGAAACCGCTGCTCATATATAAAAAATAAAATAAAATAAAATTATATATATATATATATATATATATATATATATATATATATATATATATATATATATATATGGGGTTTTTTTGAAGCAGTGGGCATTTGCGCGCGCGCACGCACACACACACACACACACACACACACACACACACACACACACATATATATATATATATATATATATATAGGAACGCTAAGAATTAAAATAAAAACTAAAAACTTAAAATTAAAATTAAATATTAAATATAAAAAACAAAAACAAATAAAAATAAAAATAAAGTAAAAAAAATAAAAAATAAATTAGAAACTAGAAAGTAAAAAATATAAAATATAAAAATAGAATAGAAAATAAAAAATAAAAAATAAAAAAATAGAAAATAGAAAATGGTCAAGAATAAAGTACAGTAGAAACTCTATAAAATAATACACTTGGGACCACCAAAATTTATTAATTAAAAGAGTTATTAATTAATCGATAAATTAATAATTATTAATTTATATATTAATTAATATTTTATTAATTAAAAGAGTTGGGTTATCGCAATGCAATGGATGTCGAAGATGTTCTGACTCACCCAGAAGAAATGTAGTTGCACAGTTGTTGACTGATGAAGAAATTATTGAAAGCGTTATTGAAATTAATAAAGATGATATCGATGAAGAAGATGATGAAAGTTCTACAATGGAGCCCCCTTCGCGAAACGAAGCTATTAAAGCGGCAATCACATTGAACAATTTCTTGTTGAGCTATGAGAAAACAACACCAGAAGTTCTTACCATGCTAAGGAAAATTAGAGACGAGATTCAAGGGAAAATTGATTTCAACAAAAAACAAAAGACAATTGAGTCATTTTTCAAGAAACCTTCATAAATCATTCATGTAATATGCTATATATAAGGAATTATTAATTTATATTTTATATGGGGTCTGAAGAAATTATCAAAAATGTATTATCTTATAATTTTAGCGAATTATTAATTTAGCACCCTATCCCCGAGTCGGAACCGGCCAAAAATATTATCTTAGAGAGTTTATTAAATAATCGAGTATTAATTTATAGAGTTTCTACTGTAATGGCTGCGGAAAACTAAAAACGTTTGTAGTGGATGAAGGAAGACCAAAGCGGTTATGTGAGGGAATTATTCTGTGTAGAATGATATTTTTTTTTTTTGACAAGTGTCTATAATGAATTAATTGTGTTGGAACGCTAACACGTTAATGATGACAAATAGGTGAAATTAAATTTTAACCCAACTACAATTTAAATTTGGTGAAAAAGTAATTTGGACATGAAAAAGTATGACATAAGAGAAAAATTAAAATATTCATAAAATATATCAAATCTATCCCTCACTATCCCCATAGATTTTATCCAACCAGCTTTATTGTATATTTATTAAGTGTTTCAATAGGAGCTGTCTACCAAATAATGTACAATAATTAAACTTTTACCGAGTCCAGTCATAGGTTTAAAATTCTATTGTATTAATTGTTCATTGTTGCTTTCAAATGCTTACATATGTTTTTATTAACAATGACAATTAGTCCATTTCCAATTTCGGGAACGAGCTCAAGATAGTGACTTTATAATTTCTTTGATTTATTTTATGTATTATGTTTCGTAAACTACTTGAAAAGTCAGAAGAAACATAAGCTAATGTTTTTCTATTGAAAGAAAGAAACTCCCCCTCCTCCTCCTCCTCCTCCTCTCTCTCTCTCTCTCTCTCTCTCTCTCATATATATATATACTAGTCATAATCCGTGCCCATCGGGCACGGTTCATTTAAGGTATTCTCCCTCAAAATCTTGGACCTCCAATTTTAAACGAACAATAATAATTATAAGGCCCCCATCAAAATATTAAATCCCAACCACTGCTGGATGTGAATTTTCTTTGGATTCCCCATAAAATCCCACTCTCAATAATGCTCATCCACAACCATTATGAGTGCAAACCCCACTCTTTGGATTCCCCATAAAACTCCACTCTCAATAATACTCATTCCCCATAAAACCCCACTCTCAATAATGTTCATCCACAACCATTATGAGTGCAAACTCCACTCTTTGGATTTCCCATAAAATCCCACTCATCCACAACCGTTGATTCACCAAGATTAAATCCCAACCACTCTTTATCTTGGCACAGTCAGCCCTAGGATTCAAAAACCTTTGTGTTTTGTAGTGTCGCCCTCCCCTGTTGTCATTTTACAAAATGACAGTTTATTTAAACAAAAGTGCAAATTCATAGAAACTAAATTTCATTCATAATTCTACAAAGCAAAATATACACCACTCAACAAACTCAACAGAAACCTCAAACTAACACTGTGTTGGGAACATTTGTGGGGAGGGAGAGGAAAATTTGAGGGGAAAGAAAATGGAGGAGAGGAAAATGGAGGGAAAGTTAATTTTCCCTTCCTTTGTTTAGATGAACAAAAAGTAGGGGAAGGAAAAGTTTAAAAACAATTTTTTATTTGTTTATGGATATAGGTATAATTACTATTTCCTCCATGGTATTCTCAAATGATGATTTAATATTAACTTTTTGATGGGTGATGGGGTAAATTCACTCAAATTCCTCTCATCTCTCTCCATTTTGAAATTTTTTTGGTGGGACCCACCTACTTTTTCCTCTCAAATTTTCCTCCCCCATGTTCTCTCCCCCTTTCCAAACACCATCATTTAAAATTTTTCTCTCACTTTTTCCTCAACTTTTTCCTTCCTCCTATTTTTCACCCTTCCCAAACAGTACCTAAAGTTTAGTCAATTGAATTTGAGCTGAGCTGAGCTGTCTGTGTATTTGAACATTCGATATAATTATGACAACCAACCATCATCAATTTAGTATCTATTACTTTACTTTACCAAATTCTTGTCAGCATACAATAACTATTATTTTATTTTACCAAATTCTTGTCAGCATCTTGAGACTCCAAGAAACAGATAAATCGATAATTATTTAAAATCAATATAAAAAAGAATTATTTAGTAATTATAATAGTTTATGGTATTTGATATTGATATATAATATTTTTTAGATTATAAATATATTTATTGTAATTTATTAATGTTTAACACTAAGTTTTGTATTTTTAGATAAAAATTCTGACTATGACACTGCATATTCCTACGGACTATCGGTTTTGATAGTTTCAAGATGGATTTTGGATCCCAATCCGCAGAGAGTACTGAAACTGTGAAACATATGGATCGTAAAAGAAAGGAAAAAAAGAAAAGAAAAAAGTTTCCCATTTTTTTTCTTTCTTTCTTGACAGCAAGACTTTCCCCAAAATCCCACAAAATAAAACCCTAGCCGCCGAATCCGTAGAGGCCAGAGGGTCCTCCCCTGCCTCTTGAGCGCGTAGACGACGTCCATGGCCGTCACCGTCTTCCTCCTGGCGTGCTCGGTGTAGGTGACGGCGTCGCGGATCACGTTCTCCAAGAAGATCTTCAGCACCCCTCTCGTCTCCTCGTAGATCAGCCCGCTGATCCGCTTCACCCCGCCCCTCCTCGCCAGGCGGCGGATCGTCGGCTTGGTGATCCCCTGGATGTTGTCGCGGAGGACCTTCCGG